>VOMN01046268.1:0-49994 GCA_014899125.1 Orchestia grillus | reverse complement strand
CAAGTTTGGGAGCGTACCTGGAGCTATCTCATTAAGGAGCTTAATAACGATATTTCGATCCACGGCCATTTATAAAGTATTAATTTAAACTTTAGACACCTGAAATTGAGTTTATATTATTACATTCAAAATTACACTAGATTTGTATAACCAAACTTTAATTTTAAATGTTTTATTTAATATACAAAATTGCTTGCCTTAATTCTGAAACACCCTGTATTTCTGTAGTATTCGTTTCTAAAATTATTTTAATTACTTTTAGAGCTCAGCACTCTTTTTAAGTTGATTTGTGTTTCCCCAAAGACAAGATTATGTCATTATGTGAGTTACAAGTTAACATCAACTGATTCACTTGACATAAGTAAAAAATTTGCCAGCCAGTAGAAAAAATTCAATGTGTCTGAATGTGCCAAGAATAAAAATTTAATTTCAATTTACCTCATCCCTATTAAGTTTTATGACAAGATGCGTAACTTTTAATTTGATGCACTCCAGATGCGATACTGTTTGCGCCATCAAGGAAGGTCAAGTAAATTAGTTTCAAGCTTCAAAACTTAATGTTTCATACATAACAATTTTGACATTTTGTTTGTCCAGAACACAAAAGTTTAAATTAAATAAAAAATTAGTTAGCTTCTTCTTGCTCATAAAGGGGTTAATCAGAAATATATGAAATGATACTTGAAATTAAGAGTATTTCTGTTATTGTATAGCTAATAGTTTTACATGTAGATTACCATGCATATATGTGACTACTTGAAGATATGATATGTCTTTAGTGAAGAACCTTTGATTTGCCTGGCTTGGTGTAGAGGAATGCCAACATACAACATAATGTTGTGTCTACAGTGTACACCCAGCACTGTATTTTCAGTGAAATTTGTACAGTGTACAGTATACGTGTTATCATGCTATGATGCTTCTTGTAAATGCGTAGTTATAAACATTGATTTTGTATTATGAGGAATAAATTGTGGGTATAAGTAACTAATAATTTATCACGATGGCATTTACATTGTTCAATATACATTTTTGCTTATGAAAACGATAATAAAATAAACGGTTCACTTGTACATAAGTTTTAAAAATATTTAACTTCATTAATCTACAAATTTCCATGTACACAATTTTTCACCTATATTTGTGCCCAACAACTAATTGTGATTATTTGCAATCATGCTTATAGCCCATATTTTTTCTTAGGATTATTTTTGAACAGCTGCAGTGATGTCGTTAGTTGGGTCTATGAGCACATGCAATTTACAGATGCAGTAGGAATATGCCAGCAATTTTTGCAATTGACCTGTGCCACAACGTGGTACACTTGAGCCATGTGTCAAATTGGCACACAGTCAATGCCATGCCACATCGTGGTACATTTGAGCCATACGTCAAATTGGCACTCAGTCAATGCCATGCCACAACGTGGTACATTTGAGCCATGTGTCAAATTGGCACTCAGTCAATGCCATGCCACAACCTGGTACACTTGAGCCATGTGTCAAATTGGCACTCAGTCAATGCCATGCCACAACCTAACGCAGGTAATGGACGAAGCACTGCTGGCAGGCGCGCCTGTTGTGGGCCTCAATGACTCAGGAGGTGCCCGCATCCAGGAGGGCGTCGAGTCGCTCGCTGGCTACGCTGACATCTTCCAGAGGAACGTCATGAGCTCCGGTGTAGTGCCCCAGGTCAGCTCGCAAGTGCCCTATGTGTATGTAACATTAATTTTACAAGGTGCTCATAAAGTCTATGCACAGGTTTAAAAGCTAATTGCAGTACAAAGGCAAAAGCAACGGACGATGTGATAATGTGACCTGTTAAATTGTACACGGTGGAATGAACGAATTTCGATTGTTACTTAATAGAAGTGAATTAGTAAAATTGATATGTTTCGTCAATTGTATTTGCAGTTGAATTTTAAAACAGTACAGACTTTACGAACACCCTGTGCATTGTAGTGTTCGTATGAAGTAGCGGTGAGCAACCTGTGGTCGGGAACCGGATTTGCTTTGTTGGTGACAGCATCTGGCTTGTAGATAAATCTTAACAGTCATCTCTTGACACGATTTACCGCATTCCAATGCGTTCAGTGTTATAAAGTCCGAGTATTATATGACTTTCACGAATGAACATTTAATCCTATAATGATCAAATTAGTAAGAAGGAAAGGCTGCATTTATCTTTTTACAAAAACTATCAGCATCCTTATTAAAGTGGATTTTAAAATCCTTATAGACGACGGTTTGGGTTAAAATGCTTAACTTTCAGGGCTCTCTCAGTCGGTAAAGTTCCCGATGTGTGCTTAATAGGTGCCCTTTTTTCCCCATTATTTAATTGTAAATGCTATCGTTTATGCATGATAAGTGATTCATATTGGCTAAATAAAATTAATTCATTTATCCTATTACTGGATTTGAAATCAATTAAATTAGTTCCGTTTTCGTGATCCTCATTAAGTTGTTCCTAATTTATGATTCAATATGCATATTTTTATTTTGTGTTTTAATTTTATCTATGTTTACTTATTGAATCCAAATTATTTTCATACTTAGCTGATATGTTTCACTTCATGATGATCATTTTAACACCATAATGTGAAGAGATTAATATTGTCCTCTTCCGACATCTGAGTACAACTTTCCATGAAAATGTGAGTGAAAAATTAATGAAATAAAAAGGCGTGAAATATCCAAATAAGAGTATTTTTGAAATACAGACGCGCATGGCGTATAAATTGTTTGTTCAGTTTAGGGCGTATTTTTAGCTGTTGAACGCAATCCAATGACCGATTTACGATCAATTTGATTGAAATTAAAAGTATCAATTTCTTTCGAAATTTCTCCTAAAAACGTAAGGATATAACCTTACGATTTTTTTTAAGATTTTTATTCATTGTTTCCAATCATAATGAAATCATGATATTTAGGTAATATTCATATGTAGAGCACGAAAGTGGCATTGGTTTTCTTTTTTTTTCACTGATTTTATGTTTCTTGGAAAGTTTATATATTGTTTAGAATTTCAATATCGCTTCACCTGTAAATCCCATTTCTTGACTATTAAAAAGGTTGAACTATTCACGAATAGTGTTTCCTATTGATTGCTGAGCATTAACAGTTTATTTTATTGAAATTGAGAGAATTCTATTTCTTCCAAAGTTTTTATTTAAAACGTAAGCCTTACGATATTTTTTTAGATTTTCATTCATCATCTCCAATCATAATGAAATCATGATATTTAGGTAATATTCATATGTGGAACATGTAGGTAACATCAGTTTTCTTTTTTTTCTCTGATTTTATGTTTCTTAGAAAGTTGCATTTTGTTCAGTATTTCAATATTGCTTCACTTCTAAATACCACTTCTTGATTGTCAAAAAGCGACAACCATTTGCGAATTGTGTTCTATAATGATAACTGAACATTTACGGTCAATTAGATTGACCGTATTTTGCATTAAAACCGTAAGGGTATATGTAGCCTTATGATATTCGAAAATCAGCGGAAGAAAGAAAACCAATGCTACTTTCGTGTTCTACATATGAATATTACCTAAATATCATGATTTCATTATGATTGGAGACAATGAATGAAAATATGTAAAAATATCGTAAGGCTCTATAGACCCCTAAAAATTAGGAAAATATTAAATACTTTGGATTCCTATAAAATTGACCATAAATCTTCAGTAATTAATAGGGAACACGATTCGCAAATTGTTGTCGCTTCTTGACCAAGAAGTGCAATTAAGAGGTGAAGCGATATTGAAATACTGAGAAAAAATATAAATTTTCTAAATAAAACAAAATTAGTGGACACAAAGAAAACCTATGCTACTTTCGTGTTTTGCATACGAATATCAACTAAATTTTATTATTTCGTAATGCACGGGAGCAGCTGGTTTGACGTGTTTTCCAGTTCAACAGAGGATAATTTTTGTGAAGAAAACGATAGTAAAATAAATGAATAAAATATTCTTTTTTTTTCTTGAATGAGACACAAGGGTATAGCCTGATATTTTTCAAATTTTCATATGATAATTTGTATTTCAGCGTCACTTCGCGTATGCTGATGTGTTTCTCTGTAGATTACAGAAAGCATATTTGTTTTTCAACTATTTTCTATAAAATACTCCACATAAAAATGTGCATAAATTTTCAGGTTTTCGATTTATCATGTTTCAAACTAGTGCAAAATAAGCTTACTGGTCTAATTTCAGGAAATAATGACTAATTCATTTCATTTAATGCATCAACACGGTTGTAGTAAAGAAAACCAAAAGTGGAACACTTTTTCTCAATAATTTCATGAACGGAACATATCATTGAAAATATAAAGCCTTGAGTTTAGTAACACATACCAAATTTTGGTGAAACTTCATCTTCGTCATTTTCGTGAATGATAGGCAAGGATGTAGACTTACGATAATTTTTCAGGTTTTCATCTGATGTGTACCTGTATATTGTATGCAAAACATATCCTGGAGAATTTCTGCAAGTCCTAATACTTTCCGTAATCACATAAGAACATATACGTCCATGCAAAGTTTTGTTGAAAATCCTATCATGATATGAAAATATCGAATAATTTCAATTGGGTATATACTGCGAAAAAGAAGCCGATTTAAAAATGCTATAATTTGTAAACTGTATTGCGGAAAGAGAAAAATATATTTTGCTGAAAAAAGCAAGATCTAAAACTTTGTTTTTTCTGTCTTTAACTTTCGACATGACCACCACCGGACTGAATACATTTTTGAACACGAATTGATCATTATGATAACCAATTATGGCTGTCAATAAATTATGTACTGTGCCTTGAACACTCTAGTTAACGTAATTGGTTTGAATTTTTCTATTAGATAATCTCATTCTATATCTTGCTTGAAATCGACGGATTGTTTTAATTACGAATCTATTTTTACAGTAATAACTTCTTCCTCAACCCATTTTCTCTATTCGACTGTTAATTGAATAAAAGATGAATAAACTATGAATAAAATTGAAGGTCCACAGACGTGCCTATATGTTCGTTATAATCGTATGTATGATAGCAAATAAAATTTTAGATCTTACTCTTGTCAATAAAACTTGTTTCAGCTTTCTAGCACATATACTTTTTAAACTATGGCGTTTTTAAATCGTTTTTTTCTTTAGCGGTCAATCTGTATTTACCCTCACGTTTTATTTCTGGAAAAACTAGAGCCTGTTTTAGGCTGGAAATTCCTGACTTCACGCACTAAGCTGTTTGTTATATACGTGCGTTGCATTTGCCTTAAAACGTCAATATTTGCCTTGCAGTATTCAGTTCCATACCTCTGATGTCTGTACGCATTGGAAGAGGTTTTATAGAGCTCAGAACTATAAACATTATTGCTTGGATTCCAGATCAGCGTCATTATGGGGCCGTGCGCTGGAGGAGCTGTGTACTCACCAGCTCTCACAGACTTCACATTCATGGTCCAGGACTCTTCGTACCTCTTTGTCACTGGTCCAGACGTTGTCAAAACTGTCACAAACGAAGACGTAACTCAGGTATTTTGAATTTTAGTTGTGAATGATGCTTATTACTACTACTACTTCTGCATGGTGAAGTAGTTTATGATGTGTAATGATGGTGTACCTTAACTATTTGCCTTCACGTCTCATAAGCTTTCTTTGTTGTATATATTTAGTGGACATTTGCTTTTTTCTACTTCGATTATTTCACTTTTGGAACTGACCAGAAGTTTGCTAAATTATTATTGCATTGAACCATTGGTCGTTCTTCCACACACTGCACAAAATAATACTTTAAACAAATCATCTCATTTAAATTATCATAATGTATCTTTTGTATTGTTTGTTAGGCTTTCATTTTTTTTCATATCCTCATTCGTCAGAGGATCAGAGCGATTTGAGCCGTTATCTAAACCCGCTAGCATGAATAACTGGTCATTTTTACAGTATCTCGAGTTCAATGTGATATCATCACCCTAGCTGAAAGACTGAATTACTGAACGAATCATTTTTCTTGCTAAATCGTTCTTTGGTCATATTCCGAGTAGTTTTTCGAAGCTTAGAAAAACATCTGAAATGAAGCGCGTTCCTGTGTTTTCTCGCTCGCATGACAACGTTTCCTCATAATTTCTGAAAATCAACTGATAGTGACGTGTGTACTACAACTGATAGTAACGTGTGTACTACAAGTGATAGTAACGTGTGTACTACAACTGATAGTAACGTGTGTACTACAACTGATAGTAACATGTGTACTACAACTGATGGTAACATGTGTACTACAAGTGATAGTAACGTGTGCACTACAGGAAGAGTTGGGGGGAGCACGGACTCACACCTCGATTTCGGGCGTTGCCCACAACGCCTTCCCGAATGACGTTGACGCCCTGCTCAACTTGCGCGCCTTTCTGGGCTTCCTCCCTCAGAGCAACCAGGATCCTGCGCCCATACGCCGGGCTGATGACCCCTGGTGAGACTAGCACTGCTTTTTTAATCGAGGACTCGCTGAATTTGAGCGAGAATAAATGACTGATGCTACATAATTGTGATGTCTATACGCAATGAGAGGTTGAACATTTTTTGTAATGCTCTACGTTCATTTTAAGATTATGTGTGTTGCGGTGTAATGTAATCATGAGATACTAATTATGCTGTCTGACGGCTTAGAACGTGGGGTAGAAACACAAACAAGGACCATTCAGCTTATTTCTGTTACCATTTTCTGTTGTGAACAAATGGAGAGAATGAACGAGCAGCGTCTGATCGAGGAAGTGATGAAATCGGGAGTGAGAAGGAAGCTGTACTAGAAATAGAATTGAGAGCAGCACTGGATACGGGATACTTCTATGCATATTGTATGCTAATCAAATATTTTATATTTAGGTTTTTGAGTGTTGACGTGTACACCTCAAAGAGAAATGAATGTCCTCATTGTAACATTACTGACGTTCCAGGGACCGGCAAGTACCAGGACTGGACACTGTGATCCCCCTCGACTCGACCGCGGCGTACAACATGCTAGACGTGGTGCAGGGCACTGTAGACGAGGGGCAGTTCTTCGAAATAATGCCAAACTTCGCCAAAAATATCATCATCGGCTTTGGCCGCATGAATGGCCGCTCAGTCGGTATTGTGGGCAACCAGCCGAAGTTTGCTGCCGGTAAGAACAGCTCCTTGAAATAACGAGTCTAGGATTGATTTATTCTGCTTAATTTTATATGTAAATAGCGCATTATGTGTGCGTCAATAATATTTTACTTAATAGAACACTTTAATAATATTTGAATGCATTTATCATTTTAGACTCGCACTTCGATTTCACCATGGAAATGATTTTTTGAAATCGTTCAAAAACTAGTATATGAGTGGTGTAGGTAAGAATTGTTTTGTAGAAGACTATCATAAATTCCGTCATTCAATAAGATAGGCTTTCAGTTTTTCTTTTTAGCACTTGAGTCTTAATGGGCTAAGTTTTTACGACTTCTTGCACTTCAACTCACTTTAGCTTCTATTCTCTATTTTGGGTTTTTATTGTATCTTTTAATGGAAGGTAATCTGTATTAGAAGCGTTTTGCCAAAGGTGTTCTGCTACCATTGTGTTACGTAAAAATAACTTTTTGGTGGTCAAGTCAACTAACATTTGACTTTCAGGTTGCCTGGACATTAACGCGTCAGTAAAGGCAGCCCGCTTCGTGAGGTTCTGTGACTCGTTCAACATCCCGATCATCACGTTCGTAGACGTGCCCGGCTTCCTGCCAGGCACCGCTCAGGAGTACGGTGGCATCATTAGGCATGGCGCCAAGCTTCTCTTTGCCTACGCCGAAGCCACCGTGCCCAAAATAACAATCATCACTCGCAAGGCTTACGGAGGCGCTTATGATGTCATGTCGTCCAAGCACCTCAGGGGCGACATGAACTACGCTTGGCCTTCAGCTGAGGCAAGTAACTCTGTTCAATCTCTAGGCAATAGGTAGTATTTGGACTAAATATTCCTTAGATTCTTAACACAATATTCCATGGTGTTTTTTCAATTTTTTTCCAGTTTTCATTGATACACATGGTTGCTGTAGTTTCTTAGTTTGTACCCTTTCATATTACATCTGCATTATTTCTTTTCTCTCACGGGTTTTCTTCGTTCTGACTGAGGCTTCAGTTCATGTTTAAATGAAAGAATTAGTAAAAGATAGCTATAAAGAATGGTAATAGGTGTTGTTAATGAATTCCAGTAGAATACTAATTTTAGTGACTTTCCTCCCAAATATTACACAATACTCGAAGGCGTTTATGATGCGACTTAAGCAATTCATCGCATGACTGTATACTATAAATACTTCTGGTTATTTTGATTGTTTTTTCTGAACTCAAAGCATTACTTGCTCTTTACGGCTTACACACTCATCTGGGAAAATTGGCTTTACCCATTTCCTCTTCCTCTCATTGGCGCGTAGCCTTTTTAAGCGTCAAACTGCTTTGAGACTCAGTGAACCCGATTGTTCCTAGAATCCACTGACAACAGAGTGGGATTAATGTGACTTGCTACTCACCAAAACTTCCAATTCTGAGACACCCGGCGCGTTGTAGGCATAGCTACTGAAGCACTAACAGCCACTCTTTTACTACTACTACTGCTTTTTTAGCATCATGGTTTTCTTTATCTTACACATGTGATAACGCATTAATTTAGGCTCTCACGCTTTCTATATCTTATGGAGTAGAATACTCGGATGGTTTCATATCCCATAACGTCGCATGAAATGTCTTCAGTTTTCAAATGAATAAATTCAATTTTGAGATATGTAATTTCGAACACTTACAATTGATTATTCGTTAGCAAGGTTGCTTTCATTGCATGTTTCGAGAGTATCACAAAAAATTTTAATAGCTTACTTTAATGTGTTTTCGTGTCCACTCACGCCTATTTTACAATTTTGACACCCATTTGTAATGATTAACTTGTTTTTAAGACTAAGGATTTATTGAAACTAAACTTCAATAATGCTTTCAAATTGCCTTTAAAATTTCTTACCGAAACGATTGAAAAGTAGACAAAGCATACCGACCGATACCATTTATTTCCCCTTGGACCTCCTGTCATTAGATACACGGACAGCGATTATAAATGACTTTGGCTTACAGATCGCAGTGATGGGCGCCAAAGGAGCTGTCTCCATCCTATACCGCGGGCAAACCGATGTGCAAAAGTATGAAGAGGAGTACATTAACAAGTTCAGCAACCCCTTCCCTGCTGCTGTCCGAGGTAAGATTTGTTTACATACAGTACATAACTGAATTCCATTCACAAAGCTGTATTATCCTCGGTAAGTTGTTCAAATTTACTATTAACGTACCATTGTCTATATTAACGTCTACTTCCCTGAATCATTGAGATAATCATTTAAAAAAAATTAAAATGAAAGTAGACTTATTCTAAATTCGCCGCCGAGATCTTGTTTTTATGAATTACGTTGTAAAATATTAGTTCGACACGCGTAAACAACTGACAGCTGGTAGCCAGGCACGAAGAATCAATGTGGGAAGGCTTGGCACAAACGACTGATAATCGAGACGGGGTAAAAAAACTTCTCCGACCACTCATTTTGTTCAGTGTGAGTCATTAGTCCCGTCAACAGTATCATTATTATTCTTGTTAGACTCAATTGGCTCAGCGGACCTGCTTTTCACCACAAAACAACAAAGTCACCGGTTTGCACTTAGCCATCCCACCCGAATTGTTTGTGATCTATGAATAGGATATTGGATTGCTGATGTATGTAAATCAATCCCCTAGAGAGGTGTGAAGAAATAGTATACTAGGGATTTGCCATTTCTTAGGATTTACGTTGAATTTTTGAAAAATTAGAGGTCCTAACCGGAAAATAAAGTTCACCAGAGCCGACAAGAGAGAATGCTTGAACAGTCTGTGGGTAAGGCAGGAGCTGCTCAATTGTGAGAGCAAGAAAAATAGTGACGTTGCCTCTCGAAAACAACGGAGGAAAACTACCCATAAAGGAGAGAGAGAGAGCAGGACTCCAATGGCCAGAGTATTTCAGTGAAGTTTTGAATAGTCCTCTACAGTCTGAAGAACTTGACAATCGGAGAAATTTGAGCAGTTAGGAAAGCGTGAATTCCTACACGATTAAAATATTTAGGATTAAAAAGAAACTTTTCGAGACGGAAATCTAATTGCTTAATTATTAATGTAGATCAAATTTTAGTAGTATGCTAATGTTTTTGTCGAGATATGGACGGTTAAAAGAATACCCGACGGCTGAAGTAGAGAGAGGTCATCATGGAGATTTTTAACGAAGGCGCGTAGTTGTAGTAGTAGTGAAAGCAGCGCTTCAGAAACTCAGTCTATCTCGCACCGAAAGGCAGATCAACGGCAAATGACACTTCTGTCCATACCGAGTAAGATCGTGGACAATATTATTGTCCGGAACATTACTGATTGATGGAATTCCCAGTTTACGAAAGGCAAGCTTTTATTATGAGAGAAACTAATGGCATATATTCACTTCATGTAATTCCTATAAGATTGTGCCAAATTACACTCCCGGGTGCGTAGAAGTCAATAAGGTTATGTTAGTAAGATACGTCTATCCTATGCTATGAGGCCTCGCATCCCCAGGGGGACATCAAGGTTACCTCAGCTTAAGCTTGGCTTTAGGGACATCTATCTTTCGTGCCCATTTTGCTTCTTTCCATTTTTATGCCTTCTTCGCATATGATTCTTTATCGTTTTTTCCTTCTTAACTTGCTGTTTTTATGCGCAAAGGATTTTGTGTGAGAACACATCGTGTGCATAGATCCCCTGTTCTCCAAAGTCCATACTAAATATCCCTTCTCTTTCAAAGCGAGATAGTCCGAGTTACTAAAGTGCTGCTATCCTTACTACTACTTGTACCATATAAGAGCTCTTCATTATCTCCCTCCAAAGGGACAGGATTGGCAATAGGGTTTGGTTTGTCTATCGTAAGTTATGGGGACTGGCGTTCCCAGGGACTACTGTTAGGTTACCTCGGGTATTATAAATAGGCCGGTGACCATACTTTTTGCAAACCGAAGATTTCATGTATACGGACTCGCTCCTCAACATTGACTGACAGAGCCGACTAAGTTTCAAGTGAGTAACCATATTGTCTTATCAGTGCTTCAATTAATCTATCCTGGAGAACAAAACTAAGAAAACTTGATTATTTTTAAATTAAACTTAATTTAATTCGCTCTAGGAGAGCGAAAATACGGTTAGTGAGGATAGAGTTGAAAAAAACCAAGTTTGCTGTTGCGTAGCTTACTTTTAATGTTGAGCGCTTTTCTTTCGCGCGTATTGAAAATTATTTGTTTAATTAAATTATTGCCTTTGGAAAAGTAAATCAAGGGCTTACTTGTGGTCATCGATTTTTTATCTCTCGATCTCATTTAGTTGTGAAACAAAATTCCTACAGTATTCTTGTTTCAATAGGTTTTGTGGACGATATCATTGAGCCGCGCAGTACCCGCCGTCGCATCTGCGAAGATCTCGACAAACTCGCCAACAAAAAGCTCACCAATCCTCCCAAAAAGCACGGCAACATCCCGCTCTAATGGGATCCTGGACCTCAATTGTAACTCAGGTGTAGTATTTGGTATACAGGCTGAGGTACTAGACGAAAGAATGAATTAAATTATTCAATAATTAGAAGTAATTAATCGCATTTTAAGGGGAGTTTGTGTTAGCTTTGCTTGATAGTACATGCTCTGCAATTCACATGATTATTCACGGTACGTTCTTTGTCAATTCGTACAAATGAAATAGGGAGTACCAAGATTCATAACCGAGATGTGGAAATGAGTGCAAAGACTGGTAGCTGTGACGAGAAAGAGTACTATGAGTAACATTTTCTCTGATTCATTAATGCTACAAGGGAACAATTATAAAATTATCAAGGGATGTTATAGCATTTCGGATAGAGTTATTGCTCCATAACTGAGCGTTATCAATTTGTGTGATTGTGGTGTAGTCGTGTTGCCAGCCTTTACTGTAAATATGTAGCAGGTGGGTGGGTACAAGCAGAGATTTTCCAGCAGTGGCGGTATGGTATTTGTTTATGAACTGAAAAACATTTTACCTATACAGCAAACTAATTGTTACGAAACTAACCTAACGTTACTGTAATTACTTTCGGCTCAGTCTCCAATTGTGCAATTCTGATTTAAACAGTCTCATATTTTCTGTTATCTTATACGTCTACTTCAAATCTAGTAAAAATTTATTTAAAAGATTGTTTATATAATAGTTAAAAATTAATTTTATGTTGTTTGTGTATAGTTCTGACTAATGTATTTTGGAGCTTAAATTGATTTTGTTAGGGTAATGTGTTGCAGTTACTTATATTTTTTCATTAATTTTGTTTCCTTTTCATCCGATATCTAGCCAGTACATGCAGGTGAGAATAGAAATGTTTTGCAGGAAAGTAAAGCTGCTATTCAAGTTGAAAGAAGTCAATGTTGAGTTAAACAGTAGGTAGAGGTGATGTTGATAATATTCTGATGGGAATCGTGGGAGTCCGTAGATATTGCACATAGTTGGTAGACAAGATATCGCTGTTGGTGAAATACCTAACATTCAGTTAGGACACCTCTAAGAAACAAGGATTTTGAGAAAACCGAATTTTACATAAATATTACGTTGAAAGCATTGAGTCGGGATAATGAGACCGATGGAAGGTTTCAGGAAGAAGTGTCAATGGTTGTGTTAAAATGGGGTACATGATTCGTGCCAACTTGCATGTTGAAACAGGTGAAAAATTCATAGTTACGGGCGTAGGCGAAAATTAAAATTGGTTTGAATTTTAACAGTAGGTATTCAATAATGTTAAAATAGAACCTTTTCTTTGTTCGTACTAAGATGACATTTTACCGATATGACGTTTTCTAAATCTGCATACAAGACTATGTAACGATGTAATGAAGTGTTTTCAGAACAATACACAAACATATATATGAAAAAACTATAAATAACAAAAAACAAAATACTAGGATACAGAGTCCGGTCCGCCAGTACGTCTTGTAGACGTGAACGTCCAACAACCTAAAGGCATTTCTTCTCGTGAAGGAGACATAATACAATTCATAAATACAACCAAATGCATTTTTATAATACATAAATGAACTCATATCTCGCTGATAGTTCAAACGTAAAATTGACAAACATGTCAATGAAATGCAGAAGCTAACTAGGTGCCACAGAGAGCCACCTGGACCTAGCTATGAGATAAACATCGGCTAAAAAAGCTTTTTGCTGCGGAAAGGCGAGTAAACAATCGTTCACAACGGAAAAAGTTCAGCAAATAATTCAATTCCGGTTTTTAGAATCTAGAAAGATTAAGCTGAATACCTGATGTCGAGTTTGATCAACTTTTACGTGCTTAAGAATTATTTCGAGAATTATAATAGCGGCTGCTAGTAGCAGTCACCGCGCATGTCATGAAACATGCCTACATGAGCTCAGGAAAAATATATCAAATGTCACTCCGTGGACCATTTTAACACGTGACTACTTACGCTCAATGTTTCGACTCGAAAGCAATAGGTAATTATTTTGAAGAAAAGAGTTAAAGTTACGAGAGTTGCACATCGATAAAATATAACATTTGCTGCCAACAACTAGTACCGAAATGAGCAATGGGCTGTTGGTACGTAGTATGGTATCCAGCAACTACGCTAAATTTACGCCACAACTATTTTTTCTAGTGCTTAATAAATATTACATCAAAAATGTAGATAAAGAAATATAAAACAAAAGCTGTAACTAATCGATTAACCAAAACGACAGCAGTCTGACGAGTGTTGAAGTCTTCTCACATAAATTCCTAGCCCACACAATTAATTGATAAACGTTGGAGAATTTATTATTTACTAGCTCCATAAAGTGCAGGAAGCGTTACACACAATTCGTAAGATACTGCGGGGCTGGGACTCGTGTGGTCGCAGGAGCCCTAAGTCAATGTGATTTTGCACCGTGAATTAAAGCAAGAAAACACGAAAAGGCTAAACTCAAGCGAAAGTTCACCGAAATAACCGAGCTGGAAGCTACATATTCGAAAGGACGGGACAAACGAAACTTACTTGAATTATCCCGAGGTAGATTTTGGAACCAGTATAGCAAAATTAGCTGAAAGCGGTCCACGATGCTTCGAAAGAACGCGCGGTCTAGCATGGACGCCTATACAGTTAACGAAGGCTGAGACGACTCCAGCCTACACGTCTTGGGAGTTTTTCATTAACCCTGTTCACTCACGGGGAGCGCCAGCTCTCGTTTGAAGGAAAACTCATTTAAAACATAGTCATAAAGCGTACGTTCGTTGCATCAGTCAAAAATATGATTTTTAAAGAATTCAATGACAATGGAAGGGAAATTCGTCTATTAGCCATTAATCGGTATAGCGAATCGGACAATATGAAAGTCCAGAAATGAGATTCACAACGAAATACGTAAATGAAGCGAAAATACATGGATCGTTACTCGCATTACCGGGAAGACATGTGAACATGCTTCAGCCAGGTGCAGTCAATGCTGTTATCTTTTAAGTAATTACGTTACAACAAACGATTGCACTTCAAACTTAGGAAGGCGTCGTACAGTCAATTTTGTTATGAAGTCTAAAATTGGAACCTACTTACACATCGCAACACTGTCTGTTCCCCAGCTGTGGCTGAATCAAATAATCCTAAAACTTCAGACAAGTCAAGGGAGTAACGGCACCAAACATAGTCAAGACAGACTAAAAACAAGTTTAAAGGTTAAAGTCGTAATAGACATAAACAACAAAGACAATAACAAAAATGGAACACAGTGGTATAACTGCTTTTGGTCTTTCGAAGAACTTACCTTTTGTATAATTAGTACTCGTATTGTTTCAATTATGGGTGTCATGAGACTATTTAATTTCATGGTAACACTAAATATAAATATTAACATTGTAAAATTTCTACTTCGAAAGGAAACTAGCATGCACCTGGTCTGAAAAGAACACATTTGACATACACGTCACCTTGGTCTAGAAAAATAAAGATTATGAGAAAATAACTATTGAGAAATAAAACGCTCGCCAAAATAATATCGTTCCCCACTTCCAGCCCCCCACCCCCCAAAATAAACAAGAAGTATGCGTAAAAATATTGTCTCACCAACTCCAAAATTAAAACCCACAGCAGCTACAGCTAAATTTGGTCCAGTAGTGCACGGTTTATCTAGAGATTGCCCAGCCCAGAGAGACGCTATCTGTAGCAGCCATGATAACCGTTCTCCTACGGTGGAGCCGAAAATGTTCCTTGACACTTCAAGTCCTGTCATAATTTGGCAACTCAATCATACCAAGTAGAAACTAAGCTGAAACTGAGGTGGTCTTGTATGACTCAAAGGAGTAATAATTGATTAATGTCGAGTTTCCAAACAACGACAGATTTCCCAAAATGCAGCACCTTTCAAGGCAACCCCGTTGACAGGCAAACATGGCAAATACGTACGTTATATTCTTGCAACTGCTTGGTTAACGTACATTTTCGTGGTCAGTAATAGTTTATAACACAATTCGCTAGAATAAAACCTGAACCTCTGCACGAAGTTATTAGCGAATGAAAGTTAAATAGTATTTCTGTCGTATTAGGAACAATTTTGAGAAATGTTACAGGTAGATTCATTTAACTAGTTTCTAACAATTTCTATCCACAAAATACTTCCCTGTATATCTAAGAGCAATTAAATAAATGACATGAAAACATTTCACAATAATTTAGAGCGATCCCCAAAGCAACGAAGTTTCCGAGCTCTCGCATTGACATTAGGATTTCTCCAAGGATTTTCAGCAAACCACCCAGAACATGAAAAACTCCTAAATGGGCCTTAAGACTGCTTCCGTATGCCTGCACAAAAATAAGAGCTATGGAAGATGCACAGAATCCGTATTATGTATGCAAATTTTACAGAAACATTTTCTACAGCCGCGCAATCGTCATCCTCAACTTGTATATTTCACACGCAATAGATATACTAGAGCGCACATGAAGCACTTTAGGAAAATTTCCACCCAGAACTGCACGCACATCAAGGCTGCAATGGTGCGTACCCAATTAATTTGAATAATAATTGTGGGCTCTATGACGTAGTGGTTAGCGTGATGGCCTCACAGCCGAGAGGACCAGAGTTCGAGCCTTGGCTCAGGCGATGCTTTTCACGTGACCACGGAGTACTTCCCTTGGAAAAGGAAGCTAAAACCACACATTCCTCACATCCCTTACCAACCTGAGTTGTAAGGCATTGAAAACCCAACGGTAAAACGTGTTGGTATTAATAAATGTTCTTTTAACAATAAACGGGGCTTCATGTGATATATCCGTAAAAAAGTTAGTACTATAATTGACTCTGATGTACCTTAAGTTTTAAAGAGTGACATGAACGAACTAAGTAACAACTCATTGAAGGAGTTCCCGAATGCAATAAAATAATAATAATAAAATACTGTAAAGAGAGACACCTCTATCCCATCATCAACCTGTGTAACCAAACATCAAATTCCTAGCTATGCTATGACAGAGAAAGGAAGTGCACGGAGAGATTTTTATTGCACTCTATGTTGTAAACAGGTTAAAATATGAAGATTTTCTCAGAGATTAAGTCGTTCATTTTGAAATTCCAAAATGAAAGTGCACCTATTCTAAACCGAACTTTGTACCTTGAAATTTGGAAATGCTTCAAATCTCCCACCGTAAGTGTATACGCAACATGCAAAGAGACGTGAGCAACAAATTCCTGACTCATTTTTCCCAACCAAATTTCACCGAGCTGAATAGTTTGCTTAACTGCTGTGAATACCTGCTGAGGCTATGCAGACTCACGAACAATACAAGAAATTAAAATCAACAACTTCATACAAATATAGAATATGCCTGGAAAAAAAATCTCGTTATAAATAATAACAGAAAATAAATTTGATGCTACCCCTACCAGGGCAAGGGCAACATATCCGACCAATAACACAAACCACTGTAACAGTGATCCACCCTCGTACATCTCAGTTTTATAGTTGAAAGACTCAGAAGAGTACCACAACTTCAGCCTCAACACTGTAGGGCTTCTCTCTCCCATAAGTAGTAGTAGTAGTAGTAGTAGTAGTAGTAAACCGATCANTAAATCTCTCCCATACCCAGACACCGTAAGGTATACGCTACACCAAGTTTCTGTGGAACTGCATCACAGATATAAGCAGCACACACGATTGCCTATTCATTTCGACGTCTGCCCAACACAGCTTTCATACAAAACATTCCTCTTCCCCAGAACTCAATTTGTGTAAACAAATGCAAGATATTCAGCAGCTCTGTAAATTTTCCTATTCATAGGATTTTGATCCACTAATTAAGTATACTCAAGTGTTAACCCATCAACACAACGTCTATTTTCATGTACACTTGATGGTAATGCAACCGAATAAGAACGATGGTAACAGAGGTAGCAATAAAGGATTTATTGATTATATAGTGCCTCTATATTTTCTCCCCAAATAACTTATACATGAAGCATAAAAATAATTTACTTTTCAAGTTCAGCTTTCAGAACCCTATGACTTCTTGGCAGTTTTCTGCTGAATAACATTTATTTAGGCAACTGGACAATATTTTTCCATCCAATTTTATCGCTGAAACAAATGACCTACTTACAATTATACTCTAAAAAATCAGCGAAAGTCATTGAGTAATAAACTTTATGTATCAATGGGTTAAATAAGAAACTCTGAAGCACATAGAGCAATACTAGCCTATGAATTATAGCAGCAAAGTAATAATGTTTTAATAATACACCAGCTATAGGCGAATGTTATCCGTACTTCCAACAATATTCGCACTTGTTTGTTCATGTATTAACTGTGAGAAAAAGAGACGGTCGATAAAACGTTTGTCTTCATAAAAACTAGCTATTCAAAAAATGCACAAAACTTCGAGGAGCGACTGCACTCGAACGCGTCATTCGAAGAGTACGGCCACCGACTCCCTCAAATACATGAAATACGAGAACAATTATTTAGCTGACTCAAAACCCCTAGCACATTCTTGTAAAGACAGGCATTTAAATTGGCGCAGATTGGCATACGACACATTCCAGGAAAGGAAGTCTTCGAAGGACTTTGACAGCATTTGCGGCCGCAGAGAGTAATTCGTGACACTAACACTGAGCGTCACATCAGGAGTACCACTTAAAATAGTTAATTCTAGCATATCCCCTTGACGAGCCTATACGTTTGATTGGTCCAAGATATTACGGTAGCTTTGACACTTCGAACGCTTGCAGTAGCTAAGAGAAATGTCGCTCCAATTAGAAATACGGTACCATTTAGAACGGCATCCACATTCCATATTGAATGAGTACAATATCGGTATCTCGAAATAGCCGTTGCAAATGATCAGAATTATACAACCAATAACAATACCAGCACATGACTTGTTTCAGTTCTTGCTGTACATCTTCAGTAGTGACTACAAGACGCCAACCGGCTGCAAAAAACTAGTTCAAAGTTGATGTTTCTAATTTCGCATTGTGTTCCTGTGTTTTCAAATCTCGCGCAGGTGAAAAAGTACAAACATTTTGTACGCGTTTCCTTCCATCCAAGATGTGGTTACGTTAAACAGAATATAACACATTTCAAAAATAAGTCACAGGAAAATTTCTCGACTTTTTCCTAATTTCACTAGATAGAGAACAAAATGAAAAAAGCATGTAATTGCACTCATAAAACTATTCCCCTTCATCAAACCGGCGAGGAACTCAATCAAATCCAAACGACCATCCGAAAATAACAGGAAGCTAACATGCTCACTCCCACGTCTCCCAATCTTCACCCTGTAAAATGAAATAACATATCATTAACTTCAGACACCATAAGTGAATTCACATTCCACAGAAAGAGTGCAAGAAGAAGATAAAATACCTTGAAACAGTGTTCTAAAGAGGTCCTACAAACGAGTCAAAAATAAGCTTCACTATCCTCACAAACCATCAACACACAGGCACACTCCCATGCCCAAAGGGAGCTCCGCACAGTGATTTCCCCTACTGAGCCAGCAGCTTGCTTAGATTCCAAATCCTCAAACCCCTGCACTCCACAGAAGTGTCAAACTACCACACTCTAGTACAACTCGGTTAGAGCCCATACCTTTCTCTCTACACTTGAGTACTGTTTACACTGCACTTCTTCCCTCATCGGATGACCCTATCTCATAACGTCATACTTCACATGATAAACGACAGCAGGCACTGTCGACAGATGTGGACGCAGTGGTAGTTGCATTCACACGATTATTGACGATCATAGAGACTGTGTTAAACCCTGCAGGTCACTTGAGCAGTCACCGTTAACAGGTTAACCAGTTATACTGAAAATCCTTCGCATATAAATGGGCTTCTAGCTATTAGTCAGGGACAAAAGGAAGAAGAAAAGTTTCTTCGCCAGAGAAACTATCAAATTTCTAGATTGATGAATGAGGAACAAATATCTTTTGTGAAAGTTTCTATAGTAAAAAGAGTTATTTTTTTTTAATCTAGCCGCGTACCAACCTACTTTTGTAATCATGTAATTCAAACCCCTGAGATAACCAACAACTGAACCCAAATAAAACACACGCAAGTAGACAGAACAACTACACACACACACACACACAGAGCTTTTACTCCTAGACTACACAAGGGCAACCCGCATTCTCACTTTAGCCTTGTCCTGAGCTGGTACTTCAGTTGCGGGGGAGAGAGCGCCCTCGACAGACGCCACCCCGCTGTCGCTCTCGTCTGTCACGTCCAGCTTCTCCCACTCGTCCTCGTTGCTCTCACCTTTAATGATGATTGAAATTAAAAAAAATATCAGTGACATTAATTTTCTACGATAACTTCTTTTACTGAGTGACGGTACCATTTCACGTACATATTTATTTCTACGATAGAAAGCACGCAATAGGAATTGGGTGAAACTCAAGCATGGACCGATCGGCGCGTTCTTGTTTCCATACACTAATAAAAGTCAGATTACTTGTATTTTGGCCGATCAATGAGTACATAAATCATTGAAATAGTTAATTCAAATGCCTTTCATAAAGAATATTTTTCTACATTTTAGTGAACAGTGTTTTGATGATCAGGACGTAGACTATCGTACAATACATCTGACTAATATCAAGTACAATACACCTCAGCCTCCTGAGACAAAATACGAAACACATAAAATGTACATCCAGGGAAAAGTTAAACTGCGCACGCTTACAATAAATTCACATAGGTAATGAGATTCTAGCATTCACAATAGGGAGCATCTGAACTAACCACGCAAGATGGCTCAGTAGGTCTACTTTACCACATCGAAGTGAAGGTAACCCAAAAGAGGAGAGAGCGACTAGCTCAAAGCATAAATATACATAAACCAAGAGAATTTTGAAATTATTTTCTACTAGCAATGCAAACCAGTATTGTGATCAGCCCCCGGTTACAAACTGCGTGTTTGAATGCAACGGTATGTATTCTGCTAATGAGTAATTATAATAATAACAACCCATTATATGACTCCGGGGCAAATGCGGGTATGTCCAAAGCTCGGAGAAAAAATAAGTATCACACATACTGCAGTTGACCAAAGATGAAGCCTTGTGCAATTGACTACGAACTATATATACATAGGCTGCAGAATTCAGTCACCAGACTAAGCCCCATTCAAACATGCTTGATTGGAACTACCAAAATTCAGGTATGAACAACCAATATGTTGAAGCTCCGCTTCCCCAAAGCGTTGAAGGTAATAATCTCCTTTGATAGCTAGCAAGGCGCTGAAATGCGTCGCAGTGTCAGCGAGAAAGAAACCACTCATTGACGATATGAACATATTAAAAGTACAACATTAAATTACAACCTCACAACCTAAACGTAAGTCTCGAAATGAAATACAATATCTGATGGTACTCATTCATCCAATAGCGTTTCAGTCCGACGGCTACCTTGAAATTTCGGTTCTAAGAAACAGGGATAGTCGGTTTGAGGACGGCACTCAAACCAATAAGGATTACTTCGCATCAAAAATAGGATCCTTGATAATAGGATGGAAGGGTTAAAGGGATACGCATGCAGTCAACATGACACGTAGGTCACTTCCTTGAACAACAAAATGCAAGAAGTAAGTCGACTTGACAGCAAACTCCAATCCCGCGACCAATTGTGCAGACAGGTGTTCCAAGGAGCTGTAAAACACGCTAAGTCGCCCAGGGAGGCTTGCAATTATACCTAGAAAGCAGTTCGGAAATTATATACACTCACTCCAGGAGTGTCCAAGGCCCCTTAACCGTAATTCTACAGTATTAATATCAAAAACAGATACAGATGATGTGACCATACGGTCACACTAGTAGAATTACGGATAACGTACTGGAGCTGAACACCCTGAACAATAACCCCTGGGCGATGAACCATCTCGCAACTGTTTCTACTTTGGCAGGGAGCACCTCAAAAAGGGAAGCCGTCAAATCGAGTACCTAAACTACTTGGATGGATGTTGCTCAACGGTTCCCGTGTCATCCTCACTAGAAATGAAAGAGAAATGGAAAAGTGAAGCTTCAAAATTAAGTTTACAGCTGATTTATAGAGGTGTAATTTACAACTTAACTATGAGTAACTACAGACACCTCGATAAACTGCCAAAGACCAGAGTAAAAGTTTAGGTCGAAACAAATTGTAATCGAATACTGTTAAATGAATTGCATCTGATTTCAAGTTCAACTAACGTGAATATTCAATTTAAAACATTCTTTGAAGAAATTGTCGCAAATTTAAGTTTTTTGAAAATTGATGAACTAGGGAAAAGCAGACCTTTTACTAATGAAAATCCCATTTTTTGCTGATGATCATGCGAATGAATACACACATTAAAATAAAAAATTAAATTCCATTTGAATTCAATGCGAGACGGATACTCATTTTAGAGAACAAAGTCTCTTACCAGAGATTCATCTAGAGGTAAAATGTAAAGGCTAATGATTAAAAACAACGAACGCTAAAAATCGATAAAGTTGAAAAATACGAAGACGATCTCTAACGACAGATAATCAACAACGACACAGCTACCATGTCACATGCGTGTAACAAACAGCGTCCTGACCTTCGCCTATTTATTGAGTAAAACTAGGGACTCGACGACACTTCACACTTGTTACCATCGCTAAGAATAAACCCAATTGAAAGCATGCTGGGAGGGAAGGGGGGCCAGCACCAACGCTTATTAGAAAGGAAGCCATGCAGGCAGCAGCAGCAGCACCACCACCGCCAGCAGCAGCAGCAAGGGGAAGAAGGCTAAGGGAAGAGAGGATCAAAATCTCGAGGTTACCTGATGAGCGAGGTGACCTGTCGGGCCCACTCAACTGACGTCTGTTTAGGAGCATCTCATGCAGATCAACATCTATGTCGTCCTCCAGCACAACTATACCACTCTTGTTAGTGATGCAAAAAGGAGGAGAGTTAGTGGTAGGATCTGTATTCTCGTCCATCATCGTAATCGAATAGTACAGCTCGTGAGCGATAGATTCTGCAGGGGACACCCCCCGAAATACATCATAGAGCTTTTCTGGAACTGGCATCGTCCCACACTTACTGCTCAGGCTCTTAGCCGGCGATGAGCTCTTGCTCGAAGAAGGAGGTCTCTCGTTCTTTTTCTGGTTGGAAGGTTTGGATTTATTGTTTTTCTTAGCTGCCGCGTTCTGTCTCATCTGTTGAGTCGGTGTAATGATTTCCCCACCATCAGCAGCTGAATTAGTCTCCTTTTCCGACGATTGTTCCGTGTTAGATGACTTAGGTTGGGTGGTGTGAGGGAGCTTGGCGCCGGTCGGCGAGGCTGTGGTCTTGTCAGCCTCAGGACCACTGGAGGTCTTAGGACTGCTGTCAACTGGAGCGGAGTTGGCTGTGGCCGTGATAGAGGCTGTCATGAGCTCCTGTTCGTATTGCTGAAGCAGTCGAGTTTGCACGTCTTCTGGAATGTCCACGTCAGCTCCGATTGTGTCGTCTGTGGGGTGAGAACATCAGCTATACAGCTGTGCATGAGAATAACTGTGAAAAGTATTCGTGGGTTCAGTCCTAGTCACAATTAGTATTCGAAATGTCAAACGCTATTAGCGAGGAGCTTGCCAATGAACCTTGGAACTGTTTTACGGAGTAGATACCATGATCCATATTTTGCGTACCAAAAAGCAAAAAGACACGGAAGAGAAATATGACTCCAAAACCACGGAACTTCTCCAATTCCCGAAAGAAGACAACGTAAACATGGCACAGGAGTACCAACGACAGAAGGGGCAGACCAGCAAATCGTCAACCGAGGCACACAAGTAGTTAAAAGAGACACTACGTACATTTCGTTTGCACCCACAAAAATAAAGCAAGAACACAAACACATCTACATACTTCACATAGACATTATATCACCCGTACTTATTACGATTATGGGCGTAAGAGAATAACCGAAATATAAAATATTCCAGGGATAACTCAACAATCACTTAAATTCTGAAAAAACGAATGCAAGAACAGAAATCTCACTGTCACATTGAGTTGAGACAAAACATGGCAATTACACAGAACGATTCCATATCTTCCCATGAACAACATAACACTTCAAACAAGGACAATTCCTGAACTCAACCTATGTTGAAAATAAAACATTATGTTTCAAGCTAGCAAGTTGTGACGCTCAAGGTTTCAGGCCCACTACATTTTCAGAAAAAATAAATAAATAAATAAAATGGCTTTAATTTCAACTGGCATGCGAGCCCATTCTTATCAACCACGAGTGCGTGATTAAAGTTCACAAAAATCAGGAAACTTCCACAACAAATAGCTACTTCAAGCCCCTTATATACGCACAACCAAGGTAAAAGAGATTTCCTATTTTTCTCTGTATAATTTATTTTGCAAAGTACAAGATAAAATCCTTCACCTGAAGAGATTTCCTTGATGACACTCATATGTCTAGTACGTAAAATAAACTCCCAAAAATCCTAGGAGTGAATGCTTGGAATTACTGAACTAGCTGTGAACTGCATTACCGCATTCTATGCCTTATGTTGATATAATCATCCATGGAAGGAAAAAAGAGAAGCAGTAACTGCATTCTGCATTGCTTCTATTTCTCACATAGATATAATCCATAGCAGGAAGAAAGAGAACCCTACTTTTCGTATTACTAATTGTTCGATCAAAATTGAACGCTTACTTCTCTCTTTCCATCAGGCATTCATAAGATGGAAGGCTTCTTCTATCTTGCGTAGTTAAATAACGCGGGTAGGCTTACTTTTCCTTGTAAAATATAAACCAAAAATGAACTTAATACTAAAATACGAATTTGACCAACACAGAAAGCAGTACCGAAAAGTCTTGAGAAATAGAACACAAGATATAAACTCAGGAAAAAAACGAGCTCTAAAACCACTAACGCTTCGTAAATGAATAAAAAAATCGTCAGAAAACAAATGTATTCTATTTGAACAAAATGAAAGAATGAATATTGTCACAGCAATCAAAAATATCCCTCTCACACCGTATTTGAACAAACTTGATACCTCGCAGGGTAACACAAAAACTAGTCAAATGGAGTTTGGGCTTAACAAGTAACTGAAACAAAAAATAAAACAGATGACGTAAAACATGTTGGTTTTCAAAATTGGCGTGATAGCCTCGCAGCTGGGAGGTTAGGGTTCGACTCCCGGCTCAGGCAGTGATTTTCACGTAACTACGGAGTGCTTCCCTTGGATAAGGAAGCTTAAACCTCACATCCCTCACGCGTCAGTAGTTGTAGGGCATTGAAAACCCAACGGTAAAACGTGTTGGAATTATTAAAAATATTTTTTAATCTTTGCGAGTTCTTCAAATATTTTCCAGTTAAATGTTAGGGGAATTTACCGTCTAGTTTTCCAACAGCTAATTTCCTCCTTAGAGAAATTTACGCACAGGGTGACACATTAATACTTTAGGTTGCTGCTTTGTTGCAACACCCACGCCATGTCTCGTTGGAACCGTCCGACCTCAGGAGTAGGCAGGTACAAAATGAAACTAGAAATGCAAGGACAATGCCAACCCTGGACTTGTGGACGTACACATCAAGAATGCTGAACTACAAAAAGTAGTTGAATTTATTGGTATAAATGTACAGTTATTAGATGGTATAAACACCAACAAAATCAATGCACATACGGCAGACATCCTAATTGAAAAATAACCCGTGAATAAATGTTCTAAACCATGTATCCGAGGGTAAAAAAATATGTAACGCACCACAATCTAAGAGTGAGAGTTGTACTCAACTATAGCAACAAGTGGAAAAATATGTACGGTATTGAATAGTTGTAAAGCATTGGTCCCAAAAAAGCAGAGTAATAAAAAACGCATATTTCCAAGCTTTACAAACGTAGCACAAAGAGGAAATACTTTCCACATTGTGGAAGCTTGGTGTTCTTCCCACCATACCTCAGGACTCACAAGGAAGAGCTTGGGTTTTTCACTCTTGTACGAGTGCTGAACAGGGGAGTTCCTGCTCATCAAGCTAAGTTACTACTGTTCTGACCGTTAGAACAAGCGCTCCATAGGAAAATAAATAATAACTGTGCCACAGCCGTGAGAGAATGGCAGGAAGAGGAGAAGGTATCAAAGGTGAGTAGCCTTGTCAAGAAGACACGTGAAGTACGCAAGCAATCATTTTAAACATAGTCCAACTTACGCAGAAGGAACAACCACTCACTGACACCCAACATCGAAGTGACCAAAGAATGGTAAGTACTGAGTTTTTTAAGGCACCACAACGAAAATTTAAATATGCATCGAAGTGAAACCCGTGCACTGCCGAAACGTGAAATAGAGTGAATGTGGGCTATATAAGTGATATGAAAGCAGTTCATGATAAGAGTATATTTGAGTGCTAGCATTTTGTTCAGCTATGTACTGGGTGCATCAAGTCTTTAAGCACAAATAATAGGAAACACCCAGACAATGATTAATTTGCACAAGCACATTAAGGCTTTAAAGAAGTATGTTTGAAAAAATTCGTTCATTGTAACTACGACCGAAATGACATTTAATACATATTTGTGCCTACACTTTCACTAAAAACTTGCCTCTTCTTGTAATTTTCCCCGTACCCACCAAGTCCAATTAATTCTTAAACATAAATTCCTAATGAAATCCTAGCAACTCTCATAATGTGACGTCTAAACATAAATTCTTATTGAAATCCTAGCAACTCTCATAATGTGATGACTTGTGATCAACCAATTATGCGTCCCCACTTGTGGCAGACACTCGTAAATCCAGCCACTGTCCTGCCTCCACCCAACCCTTGAGGCTTGTAACAAAGTCCTTTGAGTCCGACCTTATTCATCAGCCAGTCCAGTACAGCTACTCACCGTCTTCCCAGAGCAGGGAGTCCTCCTCTGCAGCAGCGGCAGAGCTGGCCACTCTGCTGGTGAGCTGCTGCCGCTTCTCCTGCTGCTGCTGCAGGCGGTGTACCAGGTAGAAGTAGCGGTGCCAGAACAGCGAGTGAGACACCTGCACAAACGTCAAAGGTTTCAGGGACATCGCGCAGTGCTGTGGCCCTCTAAGTCGGAATGTGGACCTGTTACATTAAGTTTTTATCTCACGCGCTCACCTAAGAATGTCAATAGACACATATTACTTTGGCTGTACTTGCGACTTTGATAAAATTTCATTGCGTATATAAGAGAACTGAAACCAATCGCAATGCTTGCAAAGCTCATTTCGCATGTCAGCAACCATTCTTGGAAATGATACCAGAGCAGACAATACCGCGTCAGGTCTAACTTACAAATTTAACAAAAGTGAAAAAATAATTCGTGTTTTTGCACGCACGTTCAGTGTGGCAATGAAAAAGTTGTTTGCTTCAATGCCAGGTGCTGCTACTGAAAGCTCAAGTAAATTGTAAAAGGAAAAGCCAAAGAATTGAGAGAAAATGATGGGAGTTCTAAACGAACTTGTGTCGTGCAAATTACCCGAGCCGCAGGCAGGGCTGCGAGCTTCTTTTGGAAATTTTGGTTCCAACAATGAAGTCACAACCAATATAGAAGACCTTTCACCTTCAAAAATGAATCAGAGATTTTCATAGAGCCAAACAAAAACAGGTTATCATGCACATTAAAATCAAATAAGAATAAAATAACTAAAACAAGAACTGCAACATGGTTAAAATCTACTAAAATACTTGAACTTCCTTCTTCTGCTAACCTTTTTGGCTCTACTAAAACATATTTTACAAGCATATAGATTCAGAATTTTTAGCGCAGGACAGAAAGAATTTACCGTCACGTGGCTCGTTACCAGCAATACCCATTCTGACCCCTTGCTCAAGTGGCCTACCATAGAACGAAGATACATGCAACTTCAAAGTATACATAGGAGCTTAATCTATCAAATTTTGGCATTACTCAAAGGGACAATTATACAACCTTAGAGGTAATAACATGATGTGGTTCAAACGAAATCATCGTGTTGTTGCTATGCTGCAAAAATTCAAAACACAAAGTCATATGTACACTAGAAAGGCGTATGGCTAAAAATGATTAATTTTGAAATTTCAAAACGCCACAGCCAGCTGCAATAAAGTCGATTCAAAATTTTTTGAGACAATTCATTCGTATTCTAATTTAGTCATTCATTGAGCAAGAAAATATCAGTTATTCGACGATACAACAGTTTCTTTAACTCACCATAATTCATCTGGACGGATGAGTCAAGTGACCCACCCTCTGTCCTTGTGTAAGGAGAAAGAAACCTACCACATAAAGTAGAGTTTTAGTGCCTCCAAAGACAAGGGCGATGCTGTAGTCTGCATCACGTACCTGCTGCGGGACGAGGTTGGAGAACTGTTTGTGTAGAGGTTTGCAGGAGACGAGTAGGTCTGCGATCTCGATCTGCTTGGCTTCCATGTCGAAGGTCTCGAGCCAAGCTGTGTAGTCTGCCTCGTCCTTGGGGTCCTCTAAAAACAGGTCTGGCTCCTGGATGTGCGCATAAACGGCTGCCTGGTGGTACAATCAAGAAATTAGTCTTTGCAGCAGAGCAATCACTTTCACACAGAAGAAAATTGCAATAACATTTTAGCTCCTCAAACACAACCTGCCGGTACAACAGCTCGTACGCAAGCGGCCTACGTTCAGAGTGATATATCAATTCATTCCTCATATTTCTCCGGATGATGATAAGTAACCGTAGAAATAATAATCCACTGGGAAGTCCCTTCGCAAGAAATATGTAAAGATATAGAATAGTAGTGGTGGTGGTGGTGGTACCAATGCTTCAGTAACTATTTATGCACCAGTTACGAAGAGGCTAGAGAACTTCAATACAAAACAAAATCTCCAGTTCATGTGCACTGCTTTCAGTAAACCTAGAAAGTAGTATCCCAAATCACTAACAGTGTTATCACTAGCTTTTATGACACAATAAGGGTCCTATTTCGAAAGTTTTATACTAAAATGTGGTCTAACTGTCATGGGGGTGAATTTCTAATAACTTTAAAATCTCAAAAGTAATATAAGCTTCACTTTTACAGTCCATATGGATTTCAAATCCCCTCTTATCATGAAACTGCTAGCGTTTTGCAAAGCTAAACGCAGCCTAATTGACTATACAGGGTGTTTCAAAATTCTTTCTACAAACTTTACAACAAGGGTAATTTTGTTGAAATAAATACACTTTATCCTATGGAGAGATGTCTGGAAATGCTTCGTTGAAAAGTTATTAAGACTTGAAAGTTAGAACATGTCACTTGAGCTTGCTTATCATCAGGAACAAACAATACAGAGTTTGAAGGTAGGTTAGGTTTTCACAGGTGTTTGAAATTCCATAAGTCTGTTGTGATACAGGCGTCGAAGCGCCAGCACAATGATTGCTGAACTCGTATCAAGACTCTAAGAATTTCAGTAATCATTACACCGCCACTTCCATGAACGCATCACAGTAGATGGACGGAATTTCGAACACCTATTGTGAATACCTAATCCACCTTCAAACTCTGTATTGTTCATCTATAAAAATAAACTTGTTCTAACTTCGTGTCCCATTTTTCTATCGACATGCTCTAACTTTCAGGTCTCCATAACTTTAAACTGAGCATTTTCAGACTTTTCTTCACACAGTAAAATGAGTTCATTCAAACAAATCTAAAATTAAATTTTCTAGTAAAGAATTCTGAAACACCAGGTATATATAAAGCTTCCGCTGGTTTTTATCCATGTTAAATGCAGCTTTATCACCAAAATAATTTGGTCAATAAATAAAGGATTAAACTTCATTCTTGATTTGAAAGATGCGAGCAAAATAACTAGCATACCCACATTAGCTATCTGCCAAACGCCAAGGTGGCAGAACATCAACACTCGTTGAGGTCAGCAGCTAAGATGGTACACTAAACGTACGCACCTCGAGCTTAGAGATCATGACTGGCTGCTGGTTGGCAATAACAAAAGCCTCCTCATCTTCGTCATTGGGGGGCGGGGTGAACACCTCAGCCACGTGGGACAGGAAGCCGCTCATGCTCTTCTTCACATTTGTAGCTGCACTGTCATCCTCGTCCAGCTGCAAGGCCACGTAATTAAGGTAGAGTTTTCATTCATTAATATCAGTATGGCAAGAAAACACATCAGAGTAACGGTTTAATAATACTATTCACTTGCATGTTAGTTAGTACACAATTTCTTGGCTGCAAACTTGCTGGTAGTAGGGCTTCATGGCACAGTGGGAGTAAATTCCACTCGCAACTGGGAAGTAAGCATTTGAGTCCCATTTGAACAAATGGAGTTTTGCAAAACCATGGAGGGCTTCCCTTGGAAAATGAAGCTTAAATCTCACATCACTCATGCATTCAGTAGTTAAAAAGCATTGAAAATCCAATGATGTACTGAATGTCATTTGTGTTTCAATTAGTGAAGTTGTTTGCCTACTATCTGTAATGCTTAATCTTTACTATCTATATGGATTTCACAATCCATACATAAGGCTGCAAACAGTTATTTGTATGAAGCTAAATGCAGCCATATTACCAAAATACCTTGCTCAGTAAAATGTTTATATATGTTTCTGTACTTATACTGAAAGCCCAAATTATTTCCTAACTTTTATTATTTTCATACATTACTAAACTAGTGATGCCATTATAAGTATTTTAAAAATTAAAATAAAAATTTCAAATGTATGAATTAAATTTTTTTAGAATGTCAGGCTTTTTTTATTTTCTTGGCTAATACTGATCAGCTGGAAGTTTTCCATAAACACATCACTATAGAGTACTAACTTGCCTATTCCTTTCAGCATACCTACCTTTTTTGAGCAGATAAAGGAATGGATTAACATTCCATGCCATCACAAAGAAGACCAAGACCTTAGAATCAGTGAAGTAAATATCAACTGAGATGAATAATGGAGGTAGAAGGTAATGTACTCTTACCTACACCCTTGATGTGAAGGACATTGAAATTCCTTGCACTTCTTAGATAAGATTGCCTAGCCATTTAGATGGTCATAGTTCACTGCTTCAATATTATGTATAAATGCAATTTTCAGAAAGAGCATCATGGGAATTGAGCTTCAAAAACTTTTTATGCAAATAAAGGATGAACCTCTCAAATTTACAATTTAATTGTCAGTAATATCTTTCTTCTGATTTTTTAAATATAACTGCTCCAACAGTTCCAAGATGACAGATGTTAAAATTATCAGAATGGTGAAAAATAGAAGGCAGAACTGCTGATACTGGAGAGCTGCTGGAAGCTAAAGGATTTGGGACATTTAACTTGTATTAAAAAAATTCAGTTCCCAGCAGAGAAAGAGCTGCACAAGTTACATTTTGAGCCACACCTTGAGTTTTGTTTTGAGTGCAGTGGCTGTGGATGACACTACAGTTGATGCCTCTTCAGATACCACTTTTCTGAACTCGTCGATGTCATTCTTCACAAACTCTAGTACCTCTGAAGACTGGGACACCACCTTGTCCTTTGCTGTCTGTAGCCATCCCCACCAACTTGCTTCTTCACTACTGCAAAAGGAAAATATTGATGCATAGAAATAAGCTTAACTAGTACATAAATCAAGAAAAACTTCAATGGGGCAAGCAACAATTATACAAAGATATTTTTTTAGATATAAAAATTTAAATTAGAGTATATACACCTGAAGAAATATTACATTCAATAGATGATATCATGGATCAAAATTGGTATCCCCAAAATTAACAAATTTTGTAACATAGAAACTATGTCAAATACAGCAATTATGCTGAGTGACACACAAAACACTAATCAAAAGTAACAGTTAAAACTCAGAAGTTACCGATCCATATACTTGGCAGAAAGAGATTTAAAAAATTATAAAAGAATATGTTGTTGACATCTATATTATAACATCAATATAGCTTATTTTTCAATTTGTAACACAACATGGTTGGTGCATCTGCACAAACACCATTCTTAGCTTAAAGTTGACTGAAAATTACTTCTGAAACAAAATAGGTCTTTTTCTCTAATCTTAATTCCACAGCTAGCTAGATCCAATAACCTTGCTTCCACTAAATTGGTTCCTCTGAAGGTAGGTCAAATAGGGTGTCTTCAAAGCAAACCTGATACAGTAAATTCACTTAAGCTAGATAGGCAGCTTTTTGACAAGTTTCACTGATCAAGATGTTCTTGGTGCAGTAATTTCAAATTTCCTAAATAAGATAGTTCACTACATGTAGCACCAGAACATCACTGTGAATACCTGTAATAAATCTAATACTAAATAGCATAACTTTTCATTTGGCTGTTGTCACATTTACAAATCAGCTAAGTTTTTAAATTTTAAGTTTTAACTTTTTCATTTTTGGCAATGTTCTATATCCCTTCATATAAAACTCAACAGATTGACTTTTTAACTACCCAGTCTAATTTGTTTGTTGGAGGATTTACAATTATCTATAATTTTCATTCTATATTTTATAAATTCATTTTTGAAGTGATAAAAATGATAACTGGGTAATGCCAAGTTGCCTAGTTAAATATTTCAAATTTTGAAGTCATATAGGTACTATCATATAGGGCTTCTTGAGATCACTTTTTGTTAACTTTTACTGTGTAAGAATTTCAAGTCTTGTTTAATCATTTTCTATGGGCTTCAAAATGGAAAATTTTAGTTACCAACTGAAAAATAGCATCCCCAAAAGCTCAAGCATTTGAGGCATCAGATGCAGTTGATATGTAGTCCACTGGTCACAAAGAAAATATAAGAGTTGGAATCACAATTCAAATGCAGTGACATTTTGACTCTAATGTAATTACATTTCTGTTCAAGGAGCCAGTACCTGGGTAGAAAATATTCAATGTTTGGGATAGCCTTCTATGTCCACAATCAATGAAAACATAGAAAAATATTCACCTGCTTTTTTATGAGGATAAAAGGCATACTAAAGATGAACTTGCTGAACTACCTCCTCTCCCTGGGGCTCAGTGACCAAACTTGAAAATGAGACAAATCATAGCACAATTTATGCTGCACTTATTTACTCCTGATCAAAATGTAGGACTTGTGTTGCACACAGAACAGTAAATGCTGATCCCTTGGAACAATAATAAATATTATAGTTGCATCATGAATAAATAAGCTCATATGATGAACAGAATATTTTTAAATTATCTTGAGATACTCCTGCACTATCAGAAACAGCAGCTATTTTTAAAGAGCTATGAACTCTGACCTTGTAGATTTTTCTTCCTAGTTCTTAGCAGGACCAACTTTGAAAAATTTTTAACACAGTTTCTAAAATATTTTTAATACTTTAATGTATTAATTTGAATGTTTACTAAGCCAAATATATTTTAAAAATGTTGAGCTTTATTGCCCAAATTTTAGATTTGTGAAATTCTATATAATTTGGATACTACAGTCCTCTGCGTGCAGTGTGGGTCACTTGTTCCAAGTAACCTAAGTGCCACAAGTAGTCCCGCACAACAGTATACATTATAATGGGCCTAAATTTACTTTTCACTACCTGTGAACAACTGTGGCACATAAAGCACCTGCTACAGTTTACCCATTCATGTTTTTTATTCAAACGAGCATGTATCAATGAGTAACAAAAAATTATGGCTAAAATTTTTTAGGACTGCCAACACAGAAATTATGGAAATACTTTGGCACCTTTTTTGACATTTTTGCATTCCAAAATGGTAGCAAAAAAGGTTAATTAAATTAATCAATGTTAGGTTTTGTTAGATTAGGTCAAGTTTGGTTGGGTCAGATTAGGGGTTAGATTAATTTAGATTCAGAAAGGTTAGGTTAGGAAAGGGTCTTTTAGATATAAATATAGAAATGTAATTAAAGTAATTGACACTGGTTTTGCTAAAATATCATTTTCCAAAAATCTATCAATATGTTACGGGTTTCATGTTCATATTTGTAATTATTGAGCACAAATACACTAAAAAGAGTTTTATCTAATATGTTTCTCTGATGGCAGTTCTAAGGTAAAAATTAATTAAAATTAATTTCCAATGAGAAATACCAAATTCCAACATGATTGGATTAACATAACATATCAATATTATAATTCTCATAATTTTAGGAGCTGAATTGAAAGAAATTTCAATAAAAAGAACTATAATATCTGAAAAGAAGCTTCACCTCATGTGAATATATTCTTACCCATAGAATAAGGCCAATGCTCCTGATCCTGCATAGCTGCATGTTACAGAAAGGAAATGATCAACATTTAAAAATAAGAGAAAAGCATTTATAGATGAATGAATATTCCTATAATTGTAATGCACTTATTAGTGTAATCATATCAAATAAACGGCCAAATTGAATCAACATTCACATTTTGTTCACTGTTGAATACATTGAAAATTATATTAAATACTGCAATAACTGATGATTATCAATAGCATAAAATTTCATTGGCATGAAAAGTGTCAGCAGCTGGATATTCAAAACATAGCCAATAATGAGCTGCTAATGATCCATTAAACTTGGCATATCCCATGTAAATATCCCATTCAGACTTATTTAGATGTGATAGAGTATTGCAGATACAAATACCAATGGCCTTTGTTCAGCTTAAAGGAAGCAATCAAATGGTAAAATTAATGGAATTTGCATTCAATATTTCCATATTTTTTACTGATTAATAATATTATAAAGGAAATACATTTTATCATCATTCATATAAATTAATATTAACCAAAAGAAATGCCATGTACAAAAATGCCTCACAATCAATCACATTTCCAATGCCAGCTAAAACAGATGAAAACAATAGCACACATGTAATACTTAATGATTACCTCTTCATTTACACTAAAAACTATGAAATCAATATATTCTGAAAAAATAAAAACTATAACTTGAAACTGATGAAATATTCAGTAGGGTACAAACTAGAATGCAATTTTTTTTCACAAAAAAGAGTTTTGTAAAAATATACTCATAAGTCATATAGAAAAGTATCAGAAGAATAGGTAACTACAAAAGTCAACAGCTAGCCTGAAAAACTCCAATCCTTTGCCTCATCAGAACACAGATCTAGATGCTAATTTTACATTAGCTTAGAAAAGGTTAGCTCTTTTAGTTTAGGGAAAATGAGCCTCAGGCATGTAGAAAGCAAGTCTCTTGCTTAAAAAATTTAGTTTGATGTGTGAACATTGTTATCAGCTACTATACTTGTTTAAATCCTAATATATACAATTTTCAATGGAGCTGTTTGCATTTAGATGTCATTATACATTACATGATTGACCAAAAAAATGAGAAAATATTAACCTTTGCCTACAATTTAAAATTATTAACTCAGCATAAAAAATATGCATTTTTCTTTGAACTTGAATTAAAAGATAATCATGGCCTTATCTAAGAACCAACTAATCCATCTTGCTGATAAAACTACCATGTTTTGCACACTGGTTTAAGTCTTAAAATACTTGAAAACGTTCATTATTTCGAAATAAATGTTTGTTGAGTTTGAAAAATTGCAAGAAATTAAAAAAGTAGAACATAAAAGGAAGTATGCTAAAAATTAATTTCATATACATGAGAGCAGTAGCATACTCTACCACACTCTACATGCACAACACTCATAAACCATTTTCAACAAGTGTTTGTCAGTAATCAAAAAATTTAAAAGAAACAATGCAACAACCATTCTGATTTTTTACGTAATTAAATACACAAGACATGGTGATGTGAAATATATATAACGTCCCTAACTTTACCTCAGACAAACGGCCAATTACGTACGTTAATGATGCAGGATGACTGTTCTGACACGTATGTAAGATCATAAAGTAACAATATTTAAAGCACAAATAATTTTCATAATAGATGTACACAGTTTGAAAGGCTTCTAAGAATATTTGAACAAAGCAAACATCAGTTTCACCTCAATTAAACGTATTGATACCTACCCTTCAGCCATCGTTGCAAACTATCAACACTGCACAGCTGTTGCTCAGCTGCAGTAGCAAAACGTCGTAATACGGAACAGAAACAGTTTCATCACTAAGTTCGACCTCACTAGATGGCGCTCAGTAAATTTCTCTTTCGTTGAAATTTTGTAGGAAAAAATTACAGCCAATCCGGCAAGACGATTGAGTAACCGCAAAATAGTGTTGCGTGCGCACAGTGTATTTGACGTTCTAGCGACAAACCACCGGGTGCTCGCGGGAGGAAGTTGATGAAACAATAGATTAATTATGTAATAACAACAAACTCTAAATTAACTGTATGTATAGCATAGACGATAGTGCAATTACTATAATTATTTGTTGAAGTTGAAAAGTTTAGAAATGAAATTAATGAAAGGTTATGCTCACTTAGTGAAATCGGAGATAATTCAGAATACATATGCGTCTGTTTTTTTGGTTTTGTCAATTTTATACTCACAAACACGAAAATTAAAAAATAAAAGGAATGAATCTTCAACGAAATGCAATAATATTTTCCATGCACAATTTCATGATAAACCAAATCAAGTACAATCATTCAAACAATTCACTCGAAATGAGTTGCAGTGTGATTTGAATATATCTCATTAATCTTCAAACACAATGATTTTATATTAACTACATTTTTTTAAATATATCAAGCTATAAGTTATTACGCGCCTAATTTGTAAAAAGCTTTGGCAAACAAACAACATATAATACGAAGTTGAATTAAAATAAAACCCATTAATCCATTTGTCTTTGTATTTTAATTTATCAACAATTATAAATACATCAGCATTTTATATATGTGCTCATGTACGGTGTCACACTGACGTGTTCCATTAAACATTTGCAAGTAACAGAAGTTTCCATCATGTGGAGACGGTATTTTTCCCTGTACATGTGACAGAGTTAGCTGAACAGCCAATTTTTAAGCCGTACTCTAATCAGAAAATCATCTCTAGCCTACCAAAACAACTCCTTTCGTCTATATCGTCAGAGAGGTCTCGTTGAAAATTAACATTCATAAACATAATGACATCTTATTCCCTAATGAAGACACTCGCACGTGTCCTTCTTTCTTCGAGAGCCTTCCATCATACAATTTTGCGTCAAAATTGAGCGTTCATCAGTCACAAAATATGTTAGTCCTAGGAGTCATCTTGTCATGGCGACAGTCATTTACAGCTCAGCTTTCCGTAGCACAACATATCTTTATTAATTCCAACACGTTTTACCGTTGGGTTTCCAATACTTTACAACTACTAGTGTGGTGAGGGATGTGAGGAATGTGAACTTTCACTATGGCTTTCACTTAGTTGCAAAAATGCTATGTTCTACTAAAACTGTCTTTCCCTTAGTTAAACAAGTGCCGTATGGAACGCCTCCTTGTTTGTGGTCGGCAGGCGTTTTCAACAGCTCAAGAGGCTTGATAGCGGCAATGAAACAGCTGCTGCATTCACGATATAATTAGGAAGAAGAGCGCTCAAAGAGAGAATGGAAAGAATCGGTACAAGTTCGGAGGTCGAAAACAGTTGCAGAACTGAGAGCCGACGCCCCTCAGGCGTCCACACCAAGAGCACCAGCAGCATTGTCTGCCGAAGTGTTCTTTCAAACGGTGTGCAAGTCAAACTTTATCGTAATTTGCGAGCACATCAAAAATGGATTTCTGTTATTCATACAGGGTAATAAATTTCTAAAAAATATTGTCCCTTTCGAATGATAACATTTGTTACGGAATCTATTTCAAGTCGATAAACAAATGACAAACAATTTACTAGATATATAATGTACATTCGAGTTAGAAATTTTTTTTAAATTATTTCAAATGAGAGCACAAAGAAATTTTAATGGCTTTAACGATAAAAACAAAATTATTCACAAGACAGAAAACAGACTACGCCCTACTTATCAATTAGAAATCGTACTAGTTCAATACATGATCATGAATACTAACAAACAAGTCCCAAGAAACAGACATCTCACGAGGCAAGAACGAAAAAGTAGGAAGTAAGTCAGGAACTGAAATTTCGACAGACCAATCATGCTTGAAACTTAGAGAAAGCCAAACAAGACGTTAGAATTCAGAGCAGCTACTCGCAGTGATACAACACGGCAAGAAAACATCCCCTTCCCTCACGGTGAGCCTGTGCATTAAAATTCAGGGCTCCAAGTTTTGAGAGCAGACAGTCCCGTACAAGATGGCAACGAGTCCCACGTGACACGCCCCCAGCGGGCTCAGAGCACATGGCCATGTGGCTCCAGCACGACGCTTCACCTAGCGCCTCTCGTTGCGTCACCACACGCACCACTGCAGCATCATACGCACCACTGCAGCATCATACGCACCACTGCAGCATCGAGGTTCTCGGTGCACGTCAGGTAATGCAGTAAGTGTCTTCAGTAGCCAGACCAGGATTCACTAACCAGCCTAGCGCGAAATAAGACAGTTCAACGGCATGAAAATCAGTAAGAGGCAGCCAAAATGTGACGCGGAGTACAGTCGCATCACAGAACATTTAGCGAGGAACAAATTCGTGAACTGATGCACGTAACCTTTAGGGTTCGAAAATACGATCTAAGGAATCGGCGGAGATTTTAAGCGTTCAAATGATACTGCGTTCAAACGATAGAATGAGACGTGCATGGGAGCGAAACTCGGAAACTCGCCTGTCCCTGGAAGGAGACTTAATCACAAAAATGCAACACAGGACCATGTTCTTTGTGCAATAAACTGCGAAGCAACCAAACGTTCATTTTTACATCCATAAGAGAATTAAACACATAATTAATATCATAAATCGAAGAAATGGTACATCCAGTTCGATGTTTCTTAAAATTCTATCGAGACGTTTGCTCGTATTTAAGCTAATCGTAAAACCTAAAAGGGTAACAACAAGTTCATAGAACTCGCTACAAAAGCTGGCAGTATACATCCTCCACAAAACAATTGTTCAAAAAACGAGTTAATAATAATTTGATTGACTAGATCAGTTCCGAGTTGACAAAAGCCTGCCATTCCAGTCGATCGTGAACTGACTTCAGTGAGCGAGATCAGGTGAAGTGCGAGCGAGATATTCTTTCAAACCTCTCATCTCGACCTCACTTTACCAGTCAGAACAATTATACAAAAACTCAACGCATAAAATGATATCCCATTCGTTTGGAAGAAAGCTCTTCTCTGACCAATGAATGTCCTGCGACCTTGAACGAAAAGAATAACATTAACGAGTGTTTGCTGGGCACCCCAGATTCAGTGAAATAAAACTTAACGGACTACCAAATAAAATTAGACGAAGGCAAAAACAGGATAGACGTTTTACGTCTTACCGATGACATCATGCCAGATGTGGATGAGGCAACTAAACAAAAGCATTAATAATCACAAATGGAGTTCAACTAAAAACGTAATACACCACCATTCTTACTCCTTTTCCCAGAGTGATGATTTCCAAACACTTGAAAAGTATTTCCACCTACATTATCCAATGATCCAATCAAAACGGTAGGTTTTGTTAAGTAACTATGCAAAGACTTGCATTCTGCCACTGGTGGGCGAGATCGCTAGCAGGCTACAGCAGTACACGAGGGTCCAGGCTTGCCTATAACCTATGGACACAGAGCCGCATGAGATCTTTTTTGCTCCAAATGCCGCTACGCTAGAGAGCGCAGCTTGGGTCTCTTCAGCGACAACGACACTGTCAGCACGAGCTTGCTGACAGTGTTTATCTTCCAATCAGAGTTTATCTTCCAATCAGAGTTTATCTTCCAATCAGAGTTTACCTTTCAATCAGAGTTTATCTTTCAATCAGAGTTTATCTTCAATTCACACAGCTCTTTAATCATTTCAAAGCCTAAAATATCTCGACAGTCTGACCTATTGACGAAGCATTGTAAGGAAGGACAAACTGATATCAAGGGAGGAAAGCTACTGGTTCAAGAGCGCTCGAACAAAATTACGCTCGAAACAGGAAATAAATTCTCCATGAATATAACTATTCCCTTGCGTGGATTCGTACATTTCTATAACTGGCCAACAATATGCGTATTGAGATATAACTAAAATAAAAAACGAAAGATAAACTTACAAGTTAGGTAAAATCCTTACTATTCATAGACTATTCAATAACAGGAGCCCAATTCTAAATGCAAGAACAGCGGTCCGCTAAGGCAAAACAAGGCCTAGATCTAGTCTAAGTTTTCGTTAAAAAAGACCCTCAAATTAGATATTTTAAAGGGTGGGGGAGATAAATATTGCAGCGCGACAAGCATTCCATATTTTTGAACATTGTAGAACTGATTTGCAATAAAACACCGAGAAATTGAGCGCAACTGAAATTTAAAAAACCGCGAAGCCTAGCCAAGGGCACGGCAAAAGGAGATCAAACCATCGCTCAACAAGCATTCAAGAGGCAACCATTCGCACAAAATTCAGTCAAAAATAACTCGAATGAAACTTCAGCCACAACAAAACTTGACTTAGCAATAAATAAACGAAGACGGCGAGAACACCGAAAGCAGGGGAAATTAATCACACACACAAAAGAAACGAAACTATGAAGCAACGGAAAAACTTCACGAAAAATTGGCAAGTAAGAGAATATCAGCTCAGACCAAAACAAAGTGCAGCCGAGACACTAGAAACTAAAAGTGCACTTTCTCGAAGTCAAAAAGCTGGCGAATGTTTCAACTTTAAATCAAGTCAAGAGGCCGCAAACTAACGGACGCAATTAAGCAACAACGTGCGCTAGTGCAGCACCAGAACGCAAGCAAGAAAGTGAAACAATGCTCCAATTGAGTAGGAGAATCTAAAAACGAACTCAGTAACAGAAGTAAAGTTTAACACGTTGACTCCGAAGTGGGTCATATATGGTACACGCGATCATCTAACCTAACCTAATGTAACCAAAGCACTATCATGTATAATAAAAATTTTCGAGTTTTCTTCAAATTTGTATTCATCAATCGAATAAGCTAGTTCTGATTAGAAAGAAAATTAATACAGTAACCAAATTTGTGAAACCAAAATCCTTCATTTTTAAATTCACAGTAGAGATATTTGTCGGCATGTAATTTCACCTGTGTGGAGAATCGGAGTCAACGTGTTAAAGAACTACGTTCCTTAGTCTGGAAGGGATGGTTCACGACGTAATAGCATCAGGTTCTAGAGAAGATATGCACGAGGTGCTACTCTTTCTCGTCAGATTATGTACAGCAACGGCTCCTCGCAGCAGCAGACTCCTCGCACTACCTCATTGACATGCTCAGCATTGCATGCAAACACCTTTATGAAATATCACCTAGGGATAAAAACTCACAGAAATGAGACATTTTCGAGGTAAAACTATAAGTAGAACAATAACCATAGGCTCTTATCCAAAAAGGAACACGGGTTCTCTCACACTCAACGGCGAACCCATTGCGAAAATGAAGGCATCGTACATCTCTAAAAATAAAACTTCATATAAATATTCAAAATTAAAGAGCATAACAACTCATTAAAGGCGTCATAAATTAATATGACAAGATATTTTACCTCCGCACTCTCTCCTCAAAGAAAACCTCTTCACTACTGAGCCACCGATGAAGATCCTTAAGTCATTTCTCCGATCGCTTTGAGACAAAAAAAAAGAGCTACTGGTGGCGGCATAAGCCAGACGCAGGTGACGTCAATAGTTTATCCAAGTCCTATCACAGCCCCAAATTCACAAAGATGTCTAATGAAGCAGTATTAACAGCTACTAAATGAAACGAAAATTTCCCCACTCGCAATATGAATTCATAATGGTCTTTTTACGACTATTTCTATAACATCTACAGTTATCCCTGAGTTACCCAAAGCCCTTCTTGCGGTGCTATGTACTGCGAATACATTTTGGTGTATCTCAAGACGCACTAACCTCAAAATCAACTTGACTGCTGTGTTGAGTAAACTTTGGTCGCACTCCTTCAAGTCAAAACTCTCTCAACCCTTGCTCATCCCTGCTAACAGAAGACTTACATCCCATTTTCCCTCAATATAGTAGAGTGAACTATGAATCGGTTTGCATCTCATTTTCCCTTCAATACAGTAGCGTGAACTCTGAATCCATCGAATTCCAACATGAAAACCGTGAGAAACATAGCGTTACACACACGTTCATTGTGGAACAAATTGGTATGGCTCAGTATAAGTTAACAACCGGCATTCCAGAACAGATAAATTTCTTAGAGACAGAGAATTAGTTGGACTTCTTATACTTTAAAGAAGTTCGAAGAGTTTGTCACTCGAAACGCGCCACTCCAGAGAGAAAGTGAGTACAGCGTCCTAAAGAGAAGACAATATATTATGGCATTCCAAAATGTACCGTATATCAGAATAGAAAATCCTCAATCATGAAACTTCTACGAGTACAATGAAAGATTGCGTTACAAGAGGAAAAAACTGCTGCATCATGTCTACTCACTTCTACACTACTCAATCCCTTCTTGCCAGCTAAGACGATCACCATCTCAATAGACAAGTGAATATTTCAATTCTAGAAGAACGAACTGGTAGAATCGTTCAAGAATAGACCCGTCATTGTCGCTCAAAACTTCAGTAAAATTCAAGCACAAAATGAAGTTAAATGGCTCTACACCATAACGTAAGGATTCACATAGCACTAAATTATATAGTTGAGCCAACAAAATGTCATGGAACGAGACAGTCGTGATGCAGAAGAAAAACTAATCCACGACATATAAATAATCGCTTGTGAATGTTCTCTTTCTAGAGCAACGTTACTCAAAGAAGCCATCAAAACGCAGCGCAACTAAGCTTAAACTGCACGCGAGCATCATGCGCGTACCACGCGAGCATCATGCGCGTGCCACGCGAGCATCATGCGCGTACCACGCGAGCATCATGCGCGTGCCACGCGAGCATCACGCGCGTGCCACGCGAGCATCACGCGCGTGCCACGCGAGCATCACGCACGTGCCACGCGAGCAAGACGGCCTGTGCCTCCACAGCGGCATTGGAAGTTCTTCAGTGCATCCTCTGGCACGTCTACAGCAAGAACCGTTATTTCTGACACTAAAAATGTAACGCTCTTGCAGCAGGCGATTTCTGAGGTTTCTGTATGATGAAAGAATACTTCTTTCCACCCGAGAGATGAAATAAAGAATAAATTATTCGAAGACTTGGAGACTTTGCTGTCGCACTTTTGGGGTTGCAAATCGTACATATTTACAGAATTATTCATCTACGTTAACGTAACCGGTTTCTAAATTTGAGAACAACTCGCTGATTTTTAATTTCAAGTACTAAGCACCAGCAGCACTAGTCGCAACAACTGTCTAGCAACAGTTGCAACAACTGCCGTGTACCAGCAGTACCAAGAAATAATGCCGACCAACACGACCAGTTTCTCCCCCAGTCGTGACATCGAGAAGCAGACGTCATCCCTGCAGGCCCCAGCAGCCAAGAGAGCCACCAGCAGCAGCAGCAGTTAGCTTCGAATGGCCCGCAGCAGACAGTTCCTGAAGGCCGCCATGCCTGACGCCTTTACTTCGTCTCCCTGCAGGAAAGGTAAAAGTGAATAAAATAAGGGACATCTTAAAGGCTAACTCCGCTATGCTCACATTGAAAATGCTCGAAAAAATAATGAAAAACCTCGTTTTCTTCCAGGGATATTTAGTGTTTGTTGTGTTTGCAGTTCGCTACGATGTTTTCAGTGCTCGTAATTGTGAATTATGAACACTAGAAATTCACCGACATCTTGCTAGCTGGTTGAGTTTAATGACCAAAGAAAAAATGTTCGAGAATAAAGATAAAAGCTCTGTCAGTTCCGTACATGAGATTTTCGTGCACGTGGAGCCAGTGGATGATTTATATTCATCTGAACGTAAATCATAGTCACGACAGGGGATTTAAAATCAGGACGTGATAATCTAAACGAGATGAAACGCTGCTGCTAGTTCATCAACACAACACCGAAGACACTGTCACGGGAGCTTATTGGTGAACACAGCACCGGAACTACTGCCGGAGAGAGTCACAGCCAACACTGGTACACTTGACGTGCATCTACAACGCTCAACGTGCGTTAGCCAGCGTCTGACGTCGGTGCTGTTGGTGTTGCAGCGAGTGCGCTGGCCAGGTCTGCCCACCCTCGTCTGGCACAGAGAGAGCACCTCCCTCAAAGAGGTAGACGTGAGGTTTTCTTAAGTTGAGGTCAAATTAGGGGTCTTGCAGCGTGAGGGGTAGCGCGCTGGCCTTCTCTTCAGGAGAGCTCGGGTTCGATCATCCCGGTCACAGAACTTCCCTTGGGAAAGGAAGATTAAGACGGCAAGCAATGGGTAAGAAGAACACATAATTTGCCCGTTAGGACACGAGAGCTGCATAATTGAGCAGTTTGTGCTGCATTTTTGTAAGCGGGTATAACAATTGAGTGCACCTCTCAAAATTTCACCTTCATTGAACGATAACTTCTGTGTTGAAGAGTTCGGTGGGAAATTGCACAGAGAATCATGCATTTTAATAAACCATTATCCTTTCATGTTCAGGAGGGGATAATGACCTGAGATCAGTCAACGAGTTCCCGTAGCCACTGAAACGCGGACCACAACCAAGCGCTATATATATATATATATATATCTATACACGTCTAATGTTAAGAACTTGTTTCTTCACATGAAGGCTACGGCAGAACTACCTCTGCTGGATGCACCTGGCCAGTGTACACGGCGCGAACGCACGCGCAGTGAGAACACGCATGTCGATTTGTGACGTCGCGATGCAAGTTGAGTGGAGTTGAGGGTGTGCAGAGAAGTGTAAAAGGCTTGCAAGAGATAACATCAGTCGACCGATTGACAGACGACGTCTGAAAACATAGCCTGGTCCCAACCTCAAATTATTCCTAAGACCAATCAAAGGAATACAGACAGCGTAAACATAAGAAAAATGTAAAAATATTAGTGAGAATCCAAAGCTGTGAAGGTAAAGTAATGATTTGTTACAGTGAGGAGAGCCACTGAACAACACGTCCAGTGATCACCACACGACACGTCCAGTGATCACCACACGACACGTCCAGTGCTCACCACACGGCACGTCCAGTGATCACCACACGGCACGTCCCAGGCCCACAACTCGAGCGTTACAGGACCACGGGTGTAGCGCACCGCACGAACAGCGTCCCCCACACAGCAACGTTTACTGACAACATGAACGCAGGCAGGCTCGTTAAGGACCGAAATTGAAGGGATCGTGCACCAAAATTAGGGAAAAATGAGAACTTTACAGTGAAAACAAGCCTGCCCTACAGTCGACCCCATCGGAAGCGGTTAGCTTGCGAGCGTCACTTGAATCTGTTGAACTTATCTGGGGAATGAAATCTACGCGTGTACGAGATACCCTGCACAGCGTATTGAAGCTATACGATGAAAACACCATAGATAATAAGAAATATTCACATCATCGTTAGTGTGCTTGGGAGGTTTGTAAGATGGGGTTAACACATGAGAAGATATTTTACTTGCAGTACACCGCCTGGAAACCTATTTGGAAAACACAAACCAAGAGATGATGACAGGAAATAACATAAAGAAAGTATTTAAAATAAAGACAAGTTAATACGAGTTTACTCGTCCTTCCTTGTCCTCTCTCAGTTCAAACCAACCATTCCCAAGTGTACTCTTGCAGCTTGAGCAAATAAAGTCGTCTCAACACTGGGCGTTTTCAGCAGAAAGCCTGACAGGGACAGAGCTAAGGATAGAGGAAGATATTTGACTCCGCCTGCTGGAGTGTGCAAGTATTGGGAGGCACAGCACAGGCTCCGTTGCCGTGAGGGACCTCTGCGTAAAGTTAACATCAGTCGCGTCTAAAGAATTATGGACTATTGAGGACGTATGTATTTCAGTCCGTGAACAGGTAATTCATATTTTACCGAATATTTCGATGCCTCCTATTCGAAAAATTTTCATGATAAACTCGTTTTTCAAAAGTACGGAGAAAATTATAGAGCCTATATTTATCAAATGAATTCTCGGGAACTGCACATAATGGGCCTGTGAGACACAAAGCAGGCTCTCTTCTTGCGTGAAGTGCAAGAAAGCCAATTCCAGCAGTCCAATGCCTAAAAGAGGAGTGGTAAACTTACCAGAAGCTTAGCTTTTATATGAGGTAGTACTAGAACAATATTGTAGTACGGGTAAAGCGGACAGTAAATTTTATATCGCTAGTGGCCCATAGAGAACAGGTCGTAAACTTCACACTAAGCAGGACTAAAACAATCTAGCAGCTAGCAGCTGCTAGAGCGGCCAGCAGAAACGGAGCAATTATTGCACTAACTGAAGCTACGTCTACGTTTCTAATAGAATGGTGGCACGAGAGAAGAATCAGAATATGAATGAAAATGGAAGCGAAATCAAATTTGAAATCAACGTTGACCATCAGAGTTTGTAGGGCTAAATCAAAAACTTGGAATGCTACGAAGCAGGCAGGAGTGTGGGGAGAACGTAAAAATCAGAAGCTGTTCACACCTACCGACTTGAACGAAGACAATTCCAAAGCAAATTGGATGAAGTGACAATCAAGATTGATAGATTCCAATTCTAAATACAAAACAAAACTGCTATTGCCTGCGGCGGCACCCCAGTGTGGCCTTGGCGTGGTGGCCGAAACTTTTCCAGGTACATCCAAGTACTAAAGGTAACGTAACAAATAAATTGATGAGAATTTCTCTAATTTGCTTTCGAGTAGTCGAATAACTGAGATCTACTGGCCGTGATGCACAATTCTGCTCATCAACAGCGAGGTGCCAGGTGCTCGAAATTGGTGACAAAAACTTGGGGGGACTCAAGAACTGTGGCCTCATTCTGTAGGTCGTAACTACTCTCTCGCGGTCACCAACGCGGAAGGGAATGCCTATGTACGCTATTTATTTCCATAAGGGATGATCATCGCTGCATCACGATATATTCGTTGTAGTAATTGCTTAAGGTAATAAGTTTTGCGCTATGAGCTCACAGGATACTTTCTTCGTCTAAAATACTAGTCAACTCCTCAAAATATAGAAAAGCACGCACAATAGGTCTAAGATAAAAATTAAATTTGCATGAGAATAACGTGACTTTGTACAGCAATAAAATGATCAAAAAATTCACCTCACCCAAAGTGAGTTGAAAGCACGTCAAACTCGGGCATAAAGAAGCTAAAGTAAGAGGCACAAATGAAACTCTCTACAAATCCTCATCCACTGACATGGAGGGCATTAAGTACAAAATGCTCATAATTCGAGAATTTGGTTAATGGAAGCGGACTACATCTACACAAACGTGGCCCACGAAGAGGTCTGACACGAGTTATAAAAACGAAATCAAGTAAAAAGAAGCACAAATCTACGAAAATCAGCAATCACAAGACGAACTACAACAATGGCGAAGTGCAGACGGGTTAAAATCAGCACACCTAGAGTCGCTCGAACTTCGAGTTTAATATCGAACACGGGGGGCAAAATAATGAATCAATGATGAAGTAAATCAAGGTAAAAACTTCTACACACACCAGTGACGGATGACACCCCACGACCGTCCCTCCAATACGAGACTTGTCGGTCGTCAGGGAATGACTGATCACGCACATCGATCACTGACTGGCCTACAATTGTGCATCATGTTTTTAATTTGTGACGACCGCCACCCCAAAAGTAGCGGTCTTTTCCCACGCACCGACTCCTCAGAGCCGGCGAGTTCCCAGGCAAAACTGTCAAAGGTTGGGTGACCCACATGCAACCTCCGTGCATTTCTATCCTTGCCGCAAATTGCTACAAGCTTTACGTGCAAACAACTTTCTATCACGCTGAGTAAACATTCAATTTCCCCGAGTATCCAACGGACGCTATGTAAACCATTATCTACAAGAAATGAATTTTTTCTCTCCCTTCTCACTATGACATTTATGAAATATAATCTGCTTGCTATATTTTCACGTGTGTAAGAAGTTTTTCTACTCCATCATATCGTACAACTCCGCCACTTACTACTGAACACTAACACTTTTAAGTTTTCTACTTCTGTGCTCTCTGTCCTTGAAGCTCTACACGAGCGGTTCCCGACCTCTTTTTGCGCCTGCACCCCTAAAAATTTATGCTTTACTGTATCCTCGCATCCCCACAAATTTATGGCTACTCAAGAACATTGGAGATAAATTAAAACTGAATTAGATCAACGAAAGAAATCAAATTATTTCATTACAAGAATATTCAAATACTTCTCAAATCCTCTGCAATGCTACCTTACACTTCTTTTCAGAAAACCCCTTTCTACACCATAGTAAACAGTCACAGTAAATACAGTCTTACACAAACTTCTGTAGAAATTCATGCTTGCACTTCTTCACTAGTTCCTAAGATCCTTACATTTGATATTAATTGCTTGCCATTACCTACCCTTTCTACTCAACAGATTTTTTCCTCGAGATCTTACAGGGCCCTTAATGGAGACATTCCAACACTATCACCCAGCTAGTTGGGCCCTAGGTGTATGAAAATCAACAGAGAAACTCTCGCCATGCACCCCAAGTTTGAGTGCTTCAACAAATCTGATGTATTCCTTTCTGACACAACGCAAGCGAATAAGGTACAGCAATGGCGCGTACTGGAATAATGCTAGTTTCAACTCAACTTGCACTGGATGTCAGTGATCCTCTCATCACCTAGAACTTGCTAATCAATTCGCGTACAGGGTGCGGTAGCATAACTCCCCTTTTCCAAAACTTAATAAAACCCATTGTATGAATCAGGAATTTTTTTATTTTTTATAATGCAGGCACATACATAAAGATTTATTCTGGTTGGTTTTCAAGTTCCAACGTATTTTGGTCCCAACGCATGATGGCGACTGAACTGTGGCGGGGCAAAACTTTATTGTCTCGCCTCTCGAACGAGACCATCAGCGCTCAGCTACAATGTCAACCGACTGAATGGAGCGCATTTCAAAAAAGGAAGTTATGCTGCCGCACCCTGTACAACTCTTCAATACATGCAACAACATTGCACAAACAACCAACACGAGCCAAGTACAGTGCCTTCCACACAGCATTTCCGCCACGTACTTTTCTAAGATACATGACCTACCCACACCAGTTTGTCTTCCCTCGGCTTGAATGTTCGCACAGTAGCGGAAGCTCCTGAGCCACAAACCTCGTAATGTCACGTGGCTCATTTATCACCGCGCTGTCCCTGCCTGTTCTGAGCAAGCCTGTTACAACCGTGCTGGTCAAACCGTCTTGTATTTTCATCTTCCACCTAACGAAGAAGACTCACACGCGAATAGCACCATTCACACAAACATCAGATATCTTCTTATATTTCATATGCTCAACCACCACCTCTACCTCATTCTTTTTTCAGTTCATGTACACAAATACAACAAAAAAGGCTGATAAAATCAAAACTAACTAAAACTCAACAACCATTAGAGGTAAAAAATCTCGAAGTAGGTTAAAAGATACAGTACACAGGGACAAAAAAAAAACCCACGACAAATTGTAAAATCAAATAAAATGAGTTTGAAACAATAAATCGGGTTAAAACGATAGCAAGACGACCCCCAAATTTGAAAGTGAGGAGCAGAAACGGGGCGAAGAAAGCAAGGAGCTCGGGGGAGGGGCCAGCGCGGGCTACACAGGCAGCAGGCAGCCATACTACACCTGGATACGGGACTGTCACATCATATGACTGACTTCATCTCTGCCTTGATGCAGTGCTTGAACGCCTCCCAGCCTTCGCTCCTCGAGTTGTGCTGCGGCAGCGTGCAAAAGTTCAAATACAATACTGTAAAAATGCTGTAAGTTTCAAAGCTAGGTTTTAAGCTATCTGGAAACACTCAGTAGAAATATTAGACTCTAAATTTTGAGCTAATAGGCTCAACTTGACTGGTTACTGTGAAGATTGTTTTGTTAAGGCCCTGTGCCTCTCAAAGAGATGAAAAATTGAAGGAAAAAGTAGCTAGACAAATGTTCTTGAAGACAATAATGTGAGGGACGCTTGGTTCGTACAATGATTTCGGTCCCCTCCATGAAAGAGAAACGTAAAAGGCAAAATCTTGAAGGCAAACCAATAACATTTTAGTACGACAGCTCACGACGAAAAAATACGATGTTAAGCAGGACTATGATGACGGGCCGTCATTTAAAAATTCTGTGTAAAGGTTAACCAGCGTTATTCACTAACAGGAACTGCACTCTCTCACTAACCGTCTATGGAGCTCAGCACAATACATAGCGCTAGGTAGCACCGTGTCAGCAACAAGAGGCAGTAAACTCATCTAGCAAATACCTCACACGTTCACAAAAAACATTAATAAATCTTTCCAAGCATCAGAGTGATATGCAAAGAAAAGTAAATTAACTTTTTTAAGTCTAAAAAACAGTGAGGGAATATTTGAGATCAGATGGTTTAAACGTATTTACCTGTATATGAATAAATGATACACGAAAAGTATACAGTCTGAGTTATAGAAT
>VOMN01046262.1:0-24536 GCA_014899125.1 Orchestia grillus | reverse complement strand
GGAAGTATAGATTTATTTCGGTTCCTAGTCAAATATTCATATATTATTTATGATATGTTATGATATATTATATATTTAACAAATGGAGGCTATGTGTTGGAGTATGTTCGTTCTCGACGCGTCATAATTTATAGGAGCATGAGTAATATCTGAGAAGAGGCTTCTAACTGTTCCGAAAGAGGCTCCTGCAACTAGGGAACATTTTTGCCAGGCTCATTTGCCCCACATATATTTCCATTGGATGCCGCAATCATGCACAGCTTCATTTTGTTGCTCTCAGAATAGATAAAGCCCCCCCCAGATTGGTAACGTCCCTCATAACTTCCAGCCCATTTTAGAGTTAAGTTTAAACCTGCATTTCCTCTGAGCACCTGAAACACTATCATTGAAAATTCTTCAACGAATTCGCTCACATTTCGCACTAACAGAACGGTGACGAAAAACTTAAGCACGTAAAGCTTGAGAAAAAGTCATTAATTACATCGTACATTGTATGAATAAAAATTTGAAATACTACACGAGTACCTAGGTAGACTAGTTAATGACACGAAACGCAGGAACTTTTGGTGGAACTCACTGAGTAACGCTCGTAGTAACAGAGACGGCTGTCATCAACAGCAATATGACGTGAATTGAACAGAGAATTTGAATATCGTTTCAATTTTAAATGCAAAAGTAGCAACAAAGTGCCTCCTAAAACTACTCCAAATTGCAAACGCTCGACTTCTGTTAATTAATCAAAACTGTTCCGCTAGAGATAAACCAAACCATTGCAGCAAATTTAGAAAGTAGAGTCTCTGACTAATATAAACTTAACGTGACGTTTAAATTTATCATATGGCATGCTGTGATTTATAAATTTTGCCGGCGGCTGTCACAATTTGCTGGTGTGCTGCTCTTAATTGGGAGGCTGAAACTTTTATAATTTGATACTTCACCGTGTGCCAGGGAAAGATTGTAAATAGAGCATCTCTTATTTCCTGATCGTCTGTGTAAATAATCTAACCATATAACAGTGTAATTTGTCAGAATAGTGCAAGAGACTCATAGACTTGAAGCAGCGCTTTTTTTTCTCGTTGAATGCTGCGTTTATAGAGCTCCGGTTTCGAGTTACCTTAATTAGAGCTGAAGATCTGTCCGAGATGTGTTGTCATATTAAGAGAGATAAAAATATCAGCGATGACCTTAGAGTATGTCGGAACAAAGTTATCGAACTGTAGGGGTATTATGTTTGAAATCCCACTGCATCCATTACATATGCATCAATTCTTAAGCAGAATTTTTTCTCATAAACATTGAAATAACGTGCCAGGCGCACAGACACTGTCACGGACACAGCAATTTCTCACGCCACATTTACGACAAAGCAATTCATCGACTTTCATTTTCTGATAACATTTCAGTCGGAAGATACATTCCGTCCGTATGTAAATCCGCTTCATGACAAGCACAGAGTTTTCTCACGATTATCACCTTAGTGAGTTAATCGGCTGGTCAACAATGAACTGCACTTGAGGTGGTAGATGTTGATAAAGATTTCAGCGCCCGTTTGGCTACTAACTTCAATAAAGATAGAAGAGAAATTTTTGTCACCTCCTGCTCCGGAGCTGAGATTATATGGATGAACTCCAGGAATACCCTGCAAATCCCACTTCTAAATCGCGACTTGCAGCAAAGGGACCCTAGCCCTGTAAACCTTAAAGTGCTCTACATGAATATCCCCAATGAAATGTGTTCATAACAACAATATTAATACAGAACGAAAGGTATTCTGCGTCCAGAATTAAGTTTGCAACCGGTAAAAAAAATTTGCTGACAGGTTCCTCGTGCTTTCATAAAAATCAGAGAAGAGTGTAGGAAAAAATATCATTTCGCGTGCTTCTTGCTGGCTATACTTTAAAAAAATACAAACGTATGTTGTGAACTCTCTAGTTCGTCCATAGTTGCAGTGCTTTTGGTACGTCAAAAAAGATGAAATTTTATGAGTGAATGCAATGAATCATAGAAATTAAAGGTGTTCTCAGCCAATATTGATTTCGTGCGAGTATTTTCGCGATGATTTCCCATACAACAGAATAATGGTTCTTAATTTACACAGTGGGTGTTTGTGTTAGAATACTAAGCTTGTTCGAGGAATTCTTCATTTTTTCACAAGTTTCTTCCGTTTGAATTTCTTTCAACTATTCGTCATGTTTTAAAGGGTGGATCTCTCTGGTTTCTCCGAGTTGCGACCTGTCAGTGCAAGACCAAAATTCTTTTAATCAAAACTTCTTCAGCAACTTGAATCTGGAACGCCAAAAACTTTTAGAACCTTCCTTAACTGGCAAAAGAGCAACAAATTTGTGTGCTTCTTCCCCTTTATTTTGTGATTCATCTCTAAATAACGATGCAAGGAATAGTAACATTAACGTGTTGCACATATATCCTCGTAATAAAACAGCTGAAACTGTCGAATTCACGCTTTGAGTGCTCTGGAATTCTGCAATGGCTGCATTGCCATCGATTGTTTCTACTCGCAATCCTCGAGGGTGAGAATAAGTGACAAAAACACGCGAGCAAAAGAAAATTCGTGCTACAAAGGAGCAATCATGGACGATAGCTGGAGCCGCTCACGCCACCACGACGTCAGATCTAACTAAAAAGTTAAACTGGATTATAGCTTCACTTTAACCAATTCCAACGCAATATATTGAACAGCAAATTAGCCATGCTCGATCGCAACATTCCGATTATCATTAGATGGCTGGGGAGGTGATTGATGGAGCGCATTTATAATCGAAGCGCGACTGTGATTGAAACATGTTAGCTTTATCAAGTCCAATAAAAATAACAGAATGTTATGAACAAATTTAGTTCAATTGGTATTGAAATATTCATCGATCAACCTTCATGAGCAAAATGAGTATCAGCGGCTGCACGAACATTGCTCGTTAAAATGTCATGATGAATTCAAATATTTTTGGGACAAAAAAATTTCTTTCGGAAGTGACATGAGCTCGAGTTTTTTTTTCCTTTTTATGACTGTTTTTGAGGCGCGTAGGCGAATTCGAAAGCTCCTGCTGTGTCAGAAGAGAAACCGCAAACTCTCGAATGAGTTACGTGCTTGTTTGAACATGGTTCAATTTTCGTATCTTGGAAAGTCGGCCATGCGTGAAAAAGTATAGAGCCTGGTGCAATTTCGGTGTCTCGTTTTGGCCAGCAGCGATGCGAGGTGAAAATAAGTTGACTAGGTTGAAATTGAATCCCGCGTTTAACTCCTGCTGCATTGAGTAAAATTATTTTAAAAACCTTCACGGGAGAGGTCACTATCTATATGAGTGAAATTGACTTCTTGTTAAGCCTATCATTATTACTTACAGGAACTCGTATTGAAAAGGGTTAATCTTATACATAATGCATTGTTTTGTTTTACTCTGTTCAAATACAACATCGTTTATGAATGCGACTCTAGCTTGTTAGTTCTTGGTAAAACTATATTCGCATACTTGATACTTAGATTTAGGGGGGTCAACTACGTTAATCAACCTGCTTCTCCCCCAATTGACCAATTCAAATGCTCTATTTTAGCCAAGAAAAATTAAACTACGGGCTGTACAACAATCAATCTCATTTAAAAAAGGCTGCAATGTCCTAAAAAATTCTCATAGCAATTTCATTGCGTATCAAACTTATTTACCCATAAAATTTGAGAGGCTTCATTAAATGTACAATTGCCATTCAATTTTGAGGAGGTGGGAGGCAGAACACAACAAAGGCATTATTTTCTTTTCATTGCTTTGGGTTAAAATCAAACACTAAATTCGAAACAAGGGATTACATACTCTACGAAAGAAGCATTAGCTACTTGAAATCAACTTTGTTTCAATTGGCTCTGAAAAGTTTAGTTCAATACGTTTTCTTAAAAAATGGAATAAAAATCACTATCATTCCCACTCAACCTAATTCATTTTTTTGAGTAATTTGGTAAAATTTATGTCCATATGAACCAAAAACGCGAATATCTTTCGTGTAGAACTTCAAACACTCGTGGCCTACCCTCGCGTTCACACAGGATGATTCACGAAAGAAACCGTCTCTTTAGACACAAGTTGTTCTTTAAAGAAGTTTCATGCCAGTATGTGAGTAGCCCAACGTCTGCATCCACCTGACGACTGGTTGCTAGTTGTGAACCTCATGAATACCTGAACCGGACGAGTATGCCTAAAATAGCAAAGAGTGAAACGCTCTGCAATTTAGCATGGATGTTCTTTGTTTATTGTCAAGGTGAACGTAGGTCGAAATTCCTTTATCGGACTTCGGTGAAGGCGTGATCAAAAAAAGTCTCACTGCTATTTTGAAAACCGACAAAAACGTGAAAAATTGCTCTTTACTCGTCCTCGAAAAAAGGTGTAGATTGATTGCCTCGACACGAGGAGCCCAAGCTGAGTAAATCAATCCGTTGAGGATAATTAATGGAACAACAGAAAAACTTAGCCATGAGCCCTTGGCCTCTAGCACCATTTTAATTTAAATTTACGCTTAAAAAAAATGTGTCAGATAAAGTGTAAATTTATTACCTGGCATCTTAAGTGTTCTTCTGTGCTTGCTCAGCTACGATATGCGAACATCATTTTAAATAAGAGATAAGAAAGAGAGACAGACAGTCTTCTGTGTCAGAGATAACAATTTGTATTCCATATGGATTACACTTTTTCCATAAATACAGGAAAAGATACCAAAGGTTCATGACCAATTTCTGGCTTGAGCAGTGCGTGGTCACTCCCATTTGCGTGAGGATCAATGCCTAGTAATACCTTGGAATTGGAGAGTGTTTTCTGTAGCGACGCAGTTATCGCTCTAAACGACCGCAGTAATGGCACACTAAGAGTTAGGCCTAAGAAGAGCGTGCTCGATATTCCCTATTGACACCTCAGGAGCCCTCTCCCGATAATGAAACTCGCCCTCGATTGTGATGCCACGCTCTACTTGCTTACCAGTGCCAGGAGCCCATTTCGGATGGGAGGAAGGGAGCATGAGAGTTAGACTTTCCAGCTGAGACGAAACACATCTGCGCAACATTGACTACGGCCACATCCGTGCTGGAATTCTCAACTCTATTGCGTAATGGAAACTAAATGAAAGAAATTTATGGTCATGCATTTCTCTTCAGTTTTTTATTATAATTTAACTTTGTTACTTTCTGTAGTTATATTATAGCTATTTGAAAGTCACTGCAGTTGCTCTGAACTTCCCCAATACCATCTAGTGAAGTACAATTTATCAACGTAATAACTTCACACTTAACGGCCTGGTATGTCTAAATAATTTCGAGCGCCGAGCTGGCGAACAGCGTGCAATCTGAAAATTATGGTGATAGCGAAAGTAAAGTAAAATTAGATTTTTTTGTTGCTGCGTTCCAGAGGTTGAATCCGGTGCCGCTTTGAAGGCAAAGTCTGGGAAAAAAATTGTTGAGAGCTAAAAGTTCTAAAGTCTGATCGTTGTCTTGATTGTGATTACTTCAACATTCTATGTATTTTTTAATTAGTTTTGTATTCATTCTAGCAAAGCCATTAACAGCGTCCAATTTTCAATTACTAAGCGAAATGAATTTCCTCTGAACCGACAATTTCCTCTGTTTTTCTTTCCCGCCTGTTGTTCAAGCTTCATTATACTTTATTTATGAGGATAAAGTACACCCTTAATACATAATTTAAATGTTCAGGCTATTTTTCATCACAAAAATCTCGTATACCGACTCGGAACAAAGGAATTTTTTCCTTGCGAGTTTCAGTACGTCTATTTTCTTTCGGTCGTTCACCAGCTAATGAAGCAGCATTTCTGCCCGAGTACAGTGAGATTTTGCGTGCTTCATGGATGTCTCGAACTAAAGGTCCCCACGACGCGAATTCGGCGCACAGCTCGTCGTGAAATTCAGGTGCTACTTTGCTTCTGAGCTAAAGCACGAATTAATCTTATTTATTTTCATGTGTGATATGTATCGCAGAAATTTCGTGCCGTTCCAGTGATTTCCACGTGAATCAATTCCTTCAATTATTCTTTTTCAAACTATTGTGGTCTCTGCAGTTGATATCCGTTCGCTCCCGTTACAGGGACAGTGCGTTACATCGACAACCTGGTTCCAATTGAAATTCACTCATGATAAAGACTTATTTTATCCCAATATATTGATTGAACAACTGCAACTATTCTTTCAAACGTATGCTAATAATATGTGACGCTTATAGAGTATTAGGAGTGTGTTTTAAACTCCATGATGCTACCAAAGGATAAACTGATCCCTGATAGTCTTCTGACAAAGGCTGCCACATGACAACGGGATCAGAGCCTCAATTAATCATGACGATAGCTACCACATGGCAGCGGGATCAGAGCCTGATAATCAACGATTTTTATTGTTTTATCTTTGCACTTTGTGGAATCGGTATAGATTCGAATTGTGTTATAACTTTTGCAGTTTATCGTATGTATAAAAGAATCTAGGTTACAATAGGCCATCTTTGCACTGTAATTACCATATCAAGAGATATTATCACGCTTCACTTTTCATGCTTATGAACGAATCTAGAATCACAATCCGAAGTTTTAATGCGACTTTCACACGTAATTTTTAGATTGTAGTCGTGCAAATCCCAATTAGAAGTTCCATCGAGACTTTCATGTTTTAATTTTAAGGCTGTAATTTTACTAATTGAAAACCCAAATGTTCTTTACTTTGTATGTGACTGATTTCAGATAAGACAATTTTTCTTTTCTTTCTTTCCGTTTTCATATTCTGAAAACGAGACTGACGATGACCAAACAACAATTTTAGAATGATGGCATTTGGTACACCTACATATGAACAAATCTGTGTTTTGCTTTCCTAGGAAATTCGTAGAAAATTCAAGGAAATCTATTTCATGAAAAATGATCAAATCTATTAACAAAACGTTTTGGATTCGGAGTTCGGAATAATCTCCGCTTTCAATTTTTTTCATTTTATTTCGTTACGGTTCATTTCATTGAAGGCAGTACCTTACGCCTTGTCACAAAGCCCGGTTGCAACAATATTTACAGTGGCTGTATGTGAGAGCACTCTGCTTGACATACGTGAGCGCGTCTCCATGACCTCGATTTCACTTGGTTAGCACCGGACTCGAATGTTCTCTTAATTTCGCTAAACAAACCTCGATCCCTATCACCGTAATGGTAAGGCCCTTGGGAAAAATTTACGAACTTATAAAGAGGCAATTTCTTCGTTTACGGGCGAAAGTTACGGGTATATTGGCGCACACGACGTTGATAACACTCTAGCATTGAGTGGCGACTGTAATTACGGATAACTTGCTCGTGTCATGATGATACCTCAATGATGTTCACCTCTTATTATTGAGTTGTTCGTGCAGGTGACTGAATAATATTTATACACAGTAATGAGTGAGCACACTTTCGTATTCGCTGCGAGCAGTTTCATCGATAAACTAAGCGCGATACCACATTTTCCTTTCATACTCCAATTGACTTGTTTTTTTAATCGTTGTTCTATTGCATGGGTGGATTTCAGTTTGACTGCTTCTTGAGATACATTTGTGTCGTACACAGTGAAAAAAATCTTTGCATTTTTTCTACGCTCTCAAACGACGCTTCATTAAGAATCTTTCACAACTTGTTTGGCTCCAGTGATTTTATTAATCTTGTGAGACATTTACTAGTCTTCGCTGTCGTTAAATTTGCAATGAACATCGCTAATGAAAAGCCTAATGGACAAAAAAGAAGCATGTTCAAGTGCTCCCTTTGCTTCTAATGGCAGTCACAAAACTTCTAAAGAAGCGCTAGACATCTTCTCTGTGCATGGAAATAACTTCATTACTGGCAGAATAGAAATGCAATGGTTTGCCCGTTTCACCAAAAGAAACTTTAAGCTCACTGGATTTCAGTGTTTAATGAAACCAGTCCATATAAGTAGAAGTCAAGAGGAATAATTCACGGGAAAATTCAACAAAACAGCGTAGCAGTTTATGCTAAGAAGTTCGTTGAACAAATGAATAGCTTCAGGGAGTCGATTCTACTGAAAAGATGGCCCTACTCGCTCTCCTACCGCTACTCTGGCCAGCTGTGATTGCAGAGCTCAAGTGAAGGCTCTGCAACACTACGAAACTTTCATTTGGAGGCTCCTTCAGACTACTTTCTTTTTTGTTCGCATTTCAAGAATTTGAGCAATTCAGTCAGAAATAATATGGAAGTTAATTTGTTGCAGTATGATATTTTAATGGTATAGTCGATGCTACTTAATGATTTTTTCGGTCAAGGTATTGAAAAGTTAGAGGATCGTAAATAGACCCTTGAAAATTATTGGGAACACGTTTTCAAACAATTTATCAGTAGTGTCGGAATTGATGCATATGTAATGACTGCAGGGGTATTAGCCCGGCAGTTTGGGCATTTCATTCCGTCATCCTCTGATGTTATCGCTGTTGCATTCATTTTTTATAATTTGACGGCACCTCTTAGACAGATCTTGAGCGAGGTTGTAACTCGAAACAGACATTGTGGGACGCTTATATTCCAGCCCAAATACCACTTGGTTTAAAATTGTGTTATGAATTTTCATGTTAGCAATCATGCATTGCCTCAGATTGCTGTAAAAGCGTTGTGCATATCAGTGATTCAAAGTGAACATAACATTGAGATCTTAAAAGTACACTGGAAGGTGAGCTCAGAATGTTCACTATATTGATACTCTTATAAATAGCTGTAGCTTATAAAGTTTGTGTCCTGTCCAATGCACAATGTTACACAGAATTTTCCATATATTTCTCGTTCCATCCTTCATTGGCAACTATATTATATTGGGGCGTATAATAAAGTATTAGAAACAACTCTCATGAATATGAATAGCAAACTCTTCTCCCCTCCATGTTTTTCGCGAAACTGCAATTTCGTATTCAAGGCAAGGAATTTTTCATGATTGCATCGCCTATACAAGGCTTACCATGGTCAATATTCCTCATTTTCCATGTATTACCGTCGTCATTATCCTTGTTTAAGCATATATGCCCAAATTTAAGGGTTAGCCAATCTTTGAAGCTCAATCGATACAGGAAACAAAGGCCACACAATATAGGCTGTAAGAAACACTGAGGCTCACCATGACAGGGTCTACGAGCGCGTAATGAGGAAATTATTGCAATTTAGACCTTGGCGACCCAGCATTACGGGCCGCAGCCTGCCGTGCCGTGCCGGAACTTCTCTCCATTGCGACACAATTCTGTCCTCCTACTTAGGCATCGACAGCCTACCGAGGCTCATGGACCGTCGTGTTGAGAACGTCAAACCATTTTACACTCGATGCAAAACTCGAAACAAATACGTTTCAAGTATGTTCAGCAATTCAAGAGTGAAAAATATTAGAAGAAAATCTGCTACCATATAAAAATTAAAAATTGTGCAGTTCCTAACGTAATATTTGTTCAGCGTGCACATTAGAAACGCTAATTCAGAAAACTATTCGGAACTTGAATATTTGGAACATCAACAGGTTCATTCCCGACTTCAAAAAATTAAGGTATACTAGAGATCATTTCCAAGTGATGACTAAATTGGGCGCATCGATTGAATATTAATAATTGATATACGGCCTAGAGAAATGAAACAAACAGAAGTTGCTTAGAATATTTTAAGAACAAATCTCACCAAGGAGCTACACTTCATAACAGAGAAAAGTTTTCAGTTGTAATAATTTCTTGGACCTTCGAGGGTAATTACAGCTGCATATCATATCGTGTCCATTTGCAAGACATCGATGAAATGAGGTTCTGCGCTAACGCTACTCTAGTTTTTACACACAATCGCAGCAGTCGTTGGCTTAGAGATTCCAATGTTGGTGGAACAGACAATGAAGCACACAATTCCCTCTCAAGCTCGTTCATTAACTGTCAATAGGGTCTAAATTTGAAGGTTCTGTAATTTCATGCGATTGATTAAACGATTTCTGATTCTCAGTGAACCACACTCGCACGATATCAGCGCAATGAATGCGGGCGTGGCAAAGCTGAAAGTTCCTTGACCTTCAGGGAAAGCAAAAATCTCTTGCAGCATGCCTAGTGGATGTGAAAGACCTGTAGAGAAACATGCAACATTTTCTTACAACCAACGTCGGCCGACACATGTTTCGCCGCGGCAAAACATCCTCAGATCATTAGCCAGCAGGGGCAAGATGTGCCACAGGAAGGAAGCCACTCGTCACTGCGGTAAATTAGAAGAAATAGGTTGAGCTGTAACTGCTCCTATGCATTATGTTATTGGAAAATTTAATTATGTTGCACAGACCTGTGAATTTCGATTCACCCTCTTTCAGCATGATAATCGTTCCATATGGAGTAGAAAGCCTTTTGGGCCTGGATTATGATCTAAAAGCCCAAGAGTTTCTAGTGATATTTTTTTCGTCCTATACATGTAGTAAAAATTATTTGCACATTCAATAAATAGCAATCTTCTAAATTGCTATGTCTTATATCGAGGGAGGTATTGAATGCTGAGGGCGAGTCTGTCCAATTACGCAACTATGAGTACAAAATCCTAAAGCACATAAATCTAATCTCCTTAGGTCATGCCTCTTTCATCGTTTGAATTCAGTTGCGTTGTACGTCAAATGTACATCAAAATTGAGGCGTGATTTCAATTTTTCTCCCCCATCGGTGTCTCTCGCACAGAGAGACACTCTCACCAGACCAGCAATTTTCATGGGTGCATGTAAGATTTTTCGACCTAATAGAACGTATGTTCGTTTGTGCCTGGCGAGCTCTATCGCACTCGAGTGATTTGGTAAGTCATCTATTCATTTAAATGATTATTCAATTGTTTTAGGCCTACCTGAAATTATGAGTTTGTGATAAAATCCTCGAAGCTAACCGTACACTTTTGACCACTCCGAGTCGAAAGCAGCTGTGTGTATGTAGCCTAGATTCTTTCAAGATTTCGCAGAATTTCGTGTTTTCTACATCGTTCAGGATGAGCTCCTCACTTCCAATTGAGGGAGGACTTTTCAGGGTTTCGTAGACTGCACGTAAGCTCCTTTAACAGCACACGCAATTTTGTGAGTTTAGCATTTCGTGAAGATATTTTGGCAGTCTTCAAGATTTTCAATTGGACCAAGACTTCTTGGGAAGAAAAGTTTTTTACTACTTCAGTTAGCAATATATACTCACTGTTTTATGTAGTATGTGCGTTATCGCACTTGAGGTGAGGATTACGCTCATTTCTCTAATCCAACTCGGCGCGTGCGGGCCCAGGTGTACAGGCCGTGCGGGCACGTCGCGTGTCAGGCGCTGAGGCGCTGTCACGAACACAGCAATTTCTCACGCAACAATTACGACAAAGCAATTCATTGACTTTCATTTCCCGATAAAATGTTAGTTGGAAGATTCATTACGTTCATATGAAAATCCATTTCATGACACTAAAGAGTTCCAATGAATTTTAAAATGAATTACTTTTCGACCTAGATGATAAAGTCTGTATAAAGGGGTTGTTCTTTGGAAAACGAATATCAATTAATTCACTCGGGGATTAAACTCAAATAGCGATATTTAAGCGTCTGAATTTGACAAAGCGATCATTTGATGCCAGATCCTTGTTTTTAATTTCCGCAATAAATTTTGTTTTAATTTTTAAAAGCCATAAAATTGCGTTTTTAACGATTTGGTAGCAGGAGAAGGCTTTAAAAAAATTGACAAATGAGGCTTAAAAATCCAAATAATATGAGTTGAAAATAGAGACCTTTGTTCGTTGTATAGAAGGCATCTATCCATTCAGTTCGTAAACAAGAGTGGGCTTCGCTTTTAATAAATTCCGATTTTATTGTAGATCATCAGAAATTGTTTTCAACGACTGAGTATTGATAAAATTCGTATAAAAGAAATAATAAATCAAGCTTCAGAAGCTGTTCAATGAGCTTTACATTGAATAGTTGGACGAAAAGCTAGTCTTCAACTTATTTTTGTTTTCTTTACATTTTAAACTGCTCTTTGATTATTATCGGCCATAAACGAAAAATTTCAATTGTGTACATGCCTTGGTCAGAAATATATTTTTACCAAAGCAGAACCAACGTTCGCCACTGCCAAATCTATTTGACAGAGCTTCAATGCTCTTATGTTCATTTTTACGCGCCGCCTAATCAGATATTCTATTCCAGCTTCTGATGCATTACTTTATTTTTTGCGATGGTTCTTAACGCGTGCGTCGTGAATGTCGGCCTGCAAAAGTGAACGAAGCAATTGAACTCTCTTTTGCTCAGGACAATGAACTTGCACCAGGCTTTTTTTCGAGCTCTGTTGCCTGCTTTGGCTCTGTCGTTGCTCCCCCTTCGAGCAAACCCACTGCACTGTGATTGATTTGTCACCGTCACCAGACGCAGCAGACAACGTAAAATTGTGGCGCATGAGGCGTTCATGTTCAGCAAAATCGGGCTAACAGCTGCAGAATTAGAACGCATTCTCCATTTTCTGTCTACCTTTTGACTTTCAGTTGTAATCAAGGTCACCATGAACAACTGGGAATAAGACTTGCTCTACGTAGATTTAGTTCATTAAGAGAACGGATTGAAAAACATCAGTCAATGTCATGAAATTTAACATTTCACCTTTAACATGGACGTTAATCACAGGAATTTTCGTGCGCACCGGAGACTGAAAGAAATGATTAATTTTGTTAATTTCATGGACAAATTTGAAATTGACAGCGATTTTCTCTGACGTTAAACTTTGAGACTAGAACTTATAATTTTATTACCTGAAAGTGCGAAAACGACGGGAAAAATATGTTTTTTAAGTCGTGATGAGGTCACACTCTCACGCGGCTCGGAGAGAGCTCTGTGGACGCGCCGTCTCTTCGAAAGAACAGACCGACGACTACCTTGCCTAGAGAGCATTACCGAATTACAATTCGATTATGAAGTCGATTAGCTGCTTTGAAGTGACTGAACGCTCGTAAAAGCGAGTATTATCTCATCATTTCGAGAGCGGCGTTCAACTAAATAGCGTTGTCTATGACTTCCCAATTGAGTGAAGCTTGAGCTCGTTAAATGGTAAGCATTTTTTAAAGCTCTACTACGGGGACAATCTGCCTCAATTTCTCGCAATGAGTTTACAGGCCGTAAAATATGCAGAAGCAACATTTTCTTATTTCATTGAAAAATTCTTAAAAATTGTATATAACCGTAAAAAATCGATTATCGTTAATATCTGTGAATGAAAAAGTAGATCGGTAAGGAAATTTATCGTTTTAGATACCAATGAGAAAGAAGTAACAACAATTTTATGAATGTTTCAAATAACGCACTCACCAAATGACTCTACAAGTTCTCTCATGCTCCAAAAGCCACTCTTGTTTCAGTACATCCGCAGTTTCATGTGCTAGCTTGTAGATCGCTGCTCTTGCTTACGGTTTCAACAAAACTAACAATAATATAAAAATATAAAACTAACAGATTTTTTGCTCACATTCAAATTTTTTTTATGAAGTAATTTTGTAGCAAATTCTCACGTTAGAGTTGTTGGCTGCAAACACTCGTCCATATCACACCGCGGAAAACATGCCTCCGGTGCGCAGTGCCACTTCAACGGTTGATTTCGCCATCATTTATTTATTTGCATTGGATTGATATTAATTTCTAGGTCAATTAGAAGAGCAGTGAGGGCTTGCTCGTAAGATATTTTTAGCTCGCGCTTGTTGTAGGAGCCAAATACTAGTCATGTAGCTCTATTATTTCACTGAGACTAATTCAAGGTCTCGGATATTAACACAAAATAACTGAAAAAGTGATGTGGGATTAGCAGTTTGACAAGCTACAGCGGTTATTTTGTAAAATTAATTGGAGAAGTCCAGCGTAAATCCTTTAATTCTATTGAATCCATATATTGTTAGTCCCACTTATGAAATATACAGATATCCGTATGAAAAGTGTATAAATACTTTTGTGAACCTGAAATGCGATCAAATGAACTTACATAATTAGCTTGCAAAAAACCCACTCGGAGTTAGAATTTTATAATACATTTTGTAAGCCCTTCTTCATCGGGTAGAATAAGAATAAAAGTAAAAGACGATCAATTTTTCATAAGTTTCTTTAACGTCCTTCGGACGTAAGTTCTGGAATGATAGTTGAATGTTTCGCATAGCCAATTTTCCAGCAAATTTTTCATGCGTGCAGCATAATTGCCAGGAAAATATTGAAAACATTCGTGTAGATGATCATTCAAACAAACTGAAATAGTTCTAAATTGAATGAGGCAAAGCTTTCCTATCATAAAAAGTAGTTCGAGGTGCCTGAAACATCGCCCTATTGCTGCGTCCACGAACATCACAACATGCAACCGTTCAAGCTTCACTGCTGTTTGGTGATCAGCTTGTACAAGGTCACCAGTAGTTGATGAATCAGAGTCTTCTGAAATCAAGTAATTTTTTGAATAAAAGAAGTATGTAAAGATTTTGCCTAAAACACATGCATAAGAATTTTTTTTTAAGTGGAGCGATTGAGTTAGGCCTCCGTAAGGACCAGAGGAGCGAGTTGTTTTCGCTGAAAAAAAGCAAAAAGTGAGACTCCAAAACGAGAACTGATGGCGCTTCGAACGAAGGCAAACATATTTACACGGTGTTGCTTGACTTCATTTAGTTCTGAAATTAAAATCTAGCTTTATTCATTAAGATGAAGATTGATTTCGATGAACAAAACCATGGTGGGAATTGAATTTATTCGCAACGTTTTATCAAGCCTCTAACTAGTTCTTATTTTATCATAAAGCAAGCCTTAAAAATTCTTCCATATGAAGCATTTCAATTCTTAAACAAGTATTGTTTAAGGGGGCGTCAATCATTCTTAACATGATGAGCATTGCATATATAACAGAAGTATTTCGACAGTCTTGAAAAAGTTACGTTCCAGACTGTTAATATAACATAAGAATGACACATATCTTAGACAATTATTTTCGCTTTCAAAAATAGTTTTGACCGACCTCAGGAAAAAATAAGATGCCTTTTGACATACTTATAGGTGTTTTATGTTGGCCAAAAAGCTGACAAACATATATGTCAATAATGCATAATGACACTCTCATTTTAAAGTATGATTCATCCGTACGTAACTGCGATAACCGTAGCACATCTAGTGCAAGTCTCAGGAATTTCATACTTTCATACGAAAATTTTGCGCAGATGACCGTAAAAGAATATAAAATTTTAAAAACTCAAAGCCTAGTGCTACCTAACTAAGTATAACCTGTGATTGCAGGTTCTTCTTGTCAATACAACTTTATTCAAACATTGTAAGAGCATATTTATGATATATGTACTAATTCACCAAATACAACTCAATTATTAATGAACTCTGAACTGAAATGACCCCTAATTACGAAGATTACAATCGAAGCATTGGTTCCGTTTGAGATTCGGTTACCATGCGTACCCTCACCTGTCGCCTGCCGTTGCAGAGCTGAGCAAATGAGTGAAGGTATGTTATTACTCTTAGGTATGTCAAGATTTCTCCTAGTGAAATTTAAAACTTTCATCTCAGGTATTACTCTGGTCCTGTTTTAAACAGAGCTCATTCACTTGTCATTTCCAAGGTTTTTTATTCATGCTTTTACTACTGTAATTCAAGGCAATTCTATATGCTGTCATCTCTAGTGATTATTTTTCATTAGCAAAGCTGAAAGATTGTCATTTTTCTTTAAAGCTTGCTTCAAGATTATGTTTCAAAGAACTGAAGTATTGTAAAAGATACTCTTTGTTTAGTTAATTTACGTGGAACACGTGAATTTTACAGAACGTACAAGACAAGAAGTGCGAGGGGCACCAATACTCTTTGTAACCTCAATGCGCCCCTCCTAGCAAAGGTCTGGGTCGCGAAGCAATCGATATCTGATCACACATGAACATCTACTGAAATTGCTACGTAAATTCACGGGTTAAAAGCATAATTCTTTTAGATCTTCACATTTCGGCCACAAATGTTGCAGTCGAGAGCTTGAACTTGAGAGGGAGTCAATAACACTGTCTAAAGTTTTTTAGTGGGTTTATTATAAAATGGATCAAAATGTGACGACCGCTGGCCCACGTATGCAGATAAAATATAATTCACCACACATTTAAGAAGTTCTTCTTGACCGAAAATTATCACGCTTATCAACACAGTTAATTTTCAGCCCGTGAGGAAAGATGACGTTACCAACCTTCAATTACTCCTTAACTGCTACAACATAACGTAGTTTTCTGACTCAAAATTGCTGGCTCAGAAAAATAATCTAAATAAACCGCACGGGAGTCAAAATATAACTCGTCGAGAAGTAAGAATCAAGAAGTACCTCAAGGGTTCAATAGCAAGCTGTATAATTTTCAATTTATTCAAAGATGTTGTATTTGCGGAGTAATGATTTTAATTGCTAAGCAAGGGAAAATAGCTAAAAGCCTTTGCTGCAGGAAGTGCATAATATACATTTATTTCTAATGAGCTACACGTTCTTTAACAGCTCTTAAGCATTTTGAAATTGCTGAAATAATTGCTTAAGTAATTTTAAAACAGCAAATATTTGAAATAAGTGTTTCAAATATTCCAATTAAGTTTAAATCGTTCTCATCGCTTCAAAGCGCATTTCCTACCCTTGATTGGATCCATAACTACAAATCGTTTTGCAAAGGAAGTAACTTGCTCTCTCTCTCTCTTTGCGTATGAGCTTGCTTTTATTATTAGCGGAAATACGGCAATATGCGGGAGCTCGGCGACTAGTGTTAAAGATCGGCCCTCATTGAGCTCACACTCACCTCAATACCTATTTCACCAGAAGTGCCAATTAGTCTGCAAGTCGATTCGTGACCAGTCGTTTTTTGAAATTGAGTGGGCAGCTAGAGCTGCCAACACCGCTAAAATTCCATGAATATATAGTGGGACTACAGACGCTCCTATCGCCTGCTATCCTCGGATAAGTGACTCCATCCGAGGCGGGAGGGTAGGGGATCAGGACTCAGAACCCATTAAAAAATAATTCTACAGGTTTGTAGCATCAAATATTCAGTTCTAATCTCGCGTTGAGATTATATTTCAATCGTGGTTACCATATTTAAGGTTCATATTGCACAAATAAAATTGCATCCGAATCACACAAGAATGTTGCATTTTTCAGGTCATTGGTATCTTAAACAGCTAGGTCTTCCTAAAGAGATTTTGTCGAGGTCCGTTAAACCGAACTTACTGAGCAAATAAGTTTGAGTGTACATGCAGATTACCTTGAAATGGATTATCCTATATCACTGACATTTATTGCAGGGGAATTGTTCAACAAGTCACGCGTGTTAGAAAGAGCGTTATTGAAATATTAACATCGACTTTGAGAGTCATTTCTCATGCAACTTCATACGATAGATGATAAAGCCCTGGAGAAATCGCATCAAATAAAGTTTAATCTTCCCGTGTGCTACACCAAGCACAGTTCCTTCAGAGTAGTGTATACAAGCACTGCCTGTGTTTTTTCTTATTATATTATTACTCCATTTTTTATAGTAATTTTATTTTGGACTTAGTACACCCGACAATAAGATTACGTCTTTATCAAAGGGATTGCATCTAACAATCTGGCACTGCTTTAAAATTTTACCGGGTAAAAATGTGAGCTTCAACATCGATTTTAATTACACAGCGAAAAAATTAAATCCTGATGAGAGAAATCAAAGCAAGTAGTTTTCAAAATTCAGTTGTAGTTTTCATCGGTTTCTAAATATTATTGTCTTCAACTTTTCTTTAACTTGTAAAATGTGCCATAAAACATAAAAATTACGTTCAACACTTCATTGCTATTAAATTCTGTTTTTTGTAACTCTTTATTCGGAAAGATTTCCTTTAAAATTAATTTTCGAAAAACTATTTCAGGGTAGTTTCTTAGAAGTGAGATATACGAGTAGTAAACAATTTAGACTGTTCTAGACGTCTTTTCTTGACCGTCCTCCTAAATCAGACACAAATAAAGCGGCCATGCAAAATGGCGGTCAGCCTGCACAGTTTCTGAGCGCTCCGAGTACAAAGCTTCATAATCTCCCAGTTAATTTCTGCATTAATAGGCGCGCAACTTCGTCTTTGCCGTATTACTTCATGAATAAAAAATCACTGGAGCAGGTAAAGCTATCTCGTGCACAAGACTCAAGCTTACCTCACTGAAGAAATTTTAATCGCTGCAACTAGCAGTCCATCACCCTCAATGCCTCTCTAGCCCGAGACTTGACATTCTTAGAGCTTAAAACTTGGCTATGGGAGTACAAAATTCTTAATTGTACCTGAAATATTTTAATTCTATTTCTCAAAGATAGGTTTCAATTTTATTCAATTTATTTATATATGTTGTTTAGTTTCACGATTAATATGTCTGTTAGTAAAAGTTTTGTTTAAAAACGGCAATTGCTCCGTCATGATTTGTATTCCGTTTACCAGAGCCATGATTTTAATGGTACTTGCACAGAGCCGTTATTTAGTATCTATAGCTGAGCAATGTGTGGTTTGTTGATCATTGTTTTCGCTGTCGAAATTAAAACATAGTTGCACAACTTTTATCAATATTTGGCAGAACTGACGCGTCCAACAAACTGACCCATCACACATCGTGCTTGAGCTCATTTGGTAGCACAAAACAGGACTGAGGCTAAAGGCCTCAGAGCTGTCTGGTGCACTGTGTGTCGTAACGGGGGACGAAAGTGCTCCTTATCAAGATATTCAAGAATTTATCGCCGCACGCACTTCACAGAAGCATTACAGCATTACGCACATGAAGTAAAGACACTTGACATGGCCAACTTAGAGCCCTGGAGCATGCGAACAGGTGCGACAATGGGACAAGGAACTATGCAGCAGACTGGAATATTTTAGTAAATGAGACAATTATAGCTAAGATGCTTGCTGTATTTGCAACATAAAACTCATTAATTAATCGACAGAATAAAGTGTCAACATGGAGTTAAGCATATAAGTAATCTGAAGAACATCGTCTGTAGTAAATTGTATGGAGCACATTGCCTGGAGAAAATGGTCTGGAGCACATGGTTTAGTGTTCCATGAGCTTGATACGGGCGTCTGTCAATGACCCTGACGCGCCTCCGCGGCCCTGTACCGGTTGATCACGCGGTGCTTCTACTGTACTACGCTGGAGCTGAAATGGATCTAGCCTGAAGGAAAATGGACTCGTGAATTTCTTTGTCAACAGTCTTTAGCTCACTTACAATGCCCCTTGAAAGTGAGATTCCCTGTTCAATCCGAACATTATTATTTTGAGTTTTTGTTCATCATCGCCTAGCTGAATTTAAATCCAACCGTTTGCAAGTGCTCGCTCGAAGTTTTATAAATTCGACTTTTAAATGTTCTCATAAGATTATTTATTGGAGTGCTATTCTCATGCGAGTGCTTTCGTATGATCTTATGTAAGTGTTATTAACATTGATGCCTTTATATTCAACTTTGAATACAACGGGAAAGTTCACTACCAGCTGCATTCTCGTTTCAGATCATTCCTGAACTGGCATTCCGTATCATCTTACTTAATTCATTCCTGAACCAGCATTCCGTATCATCTTATTTAATTTGGAGTCTGATGCCCTCCGCACATAACTCGGAGTCGCCTCAGCGCTGAGCGGCCGGACGCCGCTGCAGCAGCTCGCCGCATCCACTCCACTGTCGGCGACCTAAATTCGTTACGCATTCCAGGAGCATTTATACGACAATTTTTTTCTTGCACGATAAAAATAATTAAATCTATTTGTTCCTCCATAGCTTTGATAATTTAAATGCAAATTGATAAATATTTTGTATACCTGAACCGGCCAAGACGTTATCCTGGTGCCGGAAGCAGAAGTTGTTTAGCTGTTGTGGAGACCATGACCTCATCCCGGACCTTCTCGCACAGTGTGTGAAAATAATCGGGCTCTTTATTAGGCGGCTGAGTTCATCTAAAGCGTCCAGCTGCAGCTAAGAGGAGCAGTTTTTCAGTAGAGAGTGGCAGGCAATAGCGCCACTTCAGCGGTAACGAGCACCATTCAGTTACTGCTTTCAGTCAGTTCTCCTTTCTAAAGTTAGGAGAGGAAGTAATCTGAGGCTTCATTTGTCTTGAGCTCACTCGGAAATTCATGGGAACGTGGGCGAGGAAGCAAGGAGGGATCGGAAATCATTCCAGAGCGCCGCGGACGCAGAAAAGATTTGTGGCTCGTAACATTCATGAGGCTCGCTGGAGCCACGGATTTCAGCAGTTGCTCGTGCTTTCTAGTGCCTCAGGTAATTTGATACTGGCCAAAAAAACCTATGAAAAATTCAGTCCTACGAAAGGGCGGACTAGTGGTCAGAACAAGTATTACCTCAGTCTGGTCACTTTTTGAAATGAAATTTTTAATGAGGAACAAACACCAACAGAGCGCAATAGATGAAGAGAATATACCCATTTTAACCGACACGTAAATGATCTGTGTCTGACTTTCCACTTGAGATCAGTAACTATCATTACTTCCTCAAATTAACAAAATAAGCTCTCACTGGTTGATACTTAACATTAAATATTTGTTTCTTTGACTTGAATGTACTGAAATTAAAACTCAATTACTTTCTGAAAAAGAGATAGAAACTGGCTACTAATTTTAGCCAAAAAATGGAGGCCATAATCATGCTCTAGAGAGATACAATTCACGGGTAACTTTAAAAATTGGGTTGGCAGTTACTTTTCCGGATGTAATTAGTGTTCAGTTGCGTTGCTCAGCTACGACTTTCTCGGTTTCAGGATGCGTCGCTGTTTATGCGAATGAAGTTCAGGTTAGCCAAAGAAACAACTGCGCCAAAGCCTCTTATTCTCTGAATTAAAGCGTGATAAACTAGCCTCAGCGTACATTTGGAAGCAGTGGAAGAGGTAGGGCGGAAAAAACGGCACAGAGGAATCTACATATTGGTATTTTACGGTGCTTCAACTCTCATGTATAGTTCGCACATACTCAGAACATATTCAAAGGCATGACTCAAAGATGACTCCGAAAGATGTATCACAAAATTTAGATAGGAATTTATTCCTCAGAATGACTGAAAACTATTCGTTTTCACAAAGATAATTACAAAGAAAAACTGTTAAATTCGAATACCTCAAAATACTTTCAGTACAGTATTATTGATATTTTCTAATCGATATATGTGACCAATGATGAACTCTGACAAGTAAAAAAATAATAAATTACACTCCGATCGTAGTTTGAGCTCTCTCCAGTTTTCTAGCTTATTCACAAAAAATTCTGTCCAGCGTGAGGCTTGCCCTCCTCAACGAGTAGCACAAATGACATGCTGGCTAAAACTCCTGCATTTTATCTGAACTTTATAATAGCCGCTGCAGTTGTTGACGTCGATGTAAGAGATAAGCAAAACTAGGGTTTTTCTATTTCTAGGCAAGTTCAAATGCCTTTCAGAATTCAGTTAGTAACGAATTTAGTAGAGTGGCGTTGTAATAATGGCTTCAAAGCTGCATCACACAAATTTAATTCAAGATTTATAAGACGAAAACGGCTGCTCAGGGAGATGAACATCTATAGTTTTCAAAACAATCCAATCGAAATTACTCAAGTCAACAACCCATTTAATGTGTAGCTGGATAAATATGTATCAGAGGGTTCTAAGTAAAGTAAAGTTCAGTCACTTTCAGTAAAGATCGCGAAGTTCTGATGAGTTCCATAATGGCAGCGAGTTTTGGCTTGACCGAAAATGTTGGACGGATTCTAGCGGCCGACTTTGCATATTCATGCCTTTTTTTGCTTCTTCTTGTTGGACTATTTTTCCTTCATGTGCAGTTTAGGTTAGCAGGTGCGTTCTCATTTGGATTTGCTCTGCCATTTTCACTAAGACAGAGCATATATATAGTTTCGGTGCGTCAATAATAGAGGTTTAGCAGATGTACAAAAGTATTAATACATCGAATTTTAACAGTACTCCTAATGAAAAACTTGGACAAATGTGATCACCGTAAAATTTACTTCATCAGAAGAAAAACTGTTCCATCTTGGGAATGTAGAAAGTATTCTTTCTCGCTGTGAGACATTAAGAAAACATGAGACATTGTGGCCACAGCTTTTGACGAGGGTTCGGTAGCCATGCTACCCAAACTTGATTGGCAGCCTGGAAGAACACGTACGTCTTTCGTCGTCTGGCGCTCCCCCATTTCAGCAACTACAGACACAGGCAAACATGAAGGCCAAGCAAACCATTGCAATATCGGATGGACTTATCAGGTTGAAATAAAACTTCGCAGTAGCGCGGGCTTAGTAAAGATGGACCGATACAACGATTCTGCATGTGTCTACAATTCGTTGATTAATACTAAGACTATGCCGCGTCCAACTTCCCCGAGTCTCTGGCTTGTTGACTAAGCTCAAAAACTTTCTACATTTAGCACGCAATATTTACAAGTGTGGGTCCTTCGGCTAGAATTTCACTTCCGTAAAATACCTTTTTGTCTGCTTGCTTGTGCAAACGTCGTGTCCGTCACTGTGTTAGAAAGTAAAGCACGAACCGTCCAAGTTAAGAAACGTGGGTAATTGAAGAGAGGCGAGACCCTCACACACAAAGGAAGGAATCGCTAGCGTGAGGAACCAAATGTAGAGTTACGTTTGAAAGTCACCCATGTATCTGATGCAGCTAAAATTTTATCACAAAGTGAGAAGAAACCGCGATCTCAATTCTGCTCTCCAGAACCGCAATTGCGAGCGTCATTTGAAGACGCCTGTACGCAGAGTCGTCTTTGGAATGAGGTGCCTAATTGCCTCAATAGAGGACTGAACGAGCAGAAATGAACATGTGTTACTGAACAACAGCGAAGCAAGCCAAAATTCATTTCTTGTTCCATGGCATCTCATTCCAGCCATGAGAGTTGGAAAATATTTGAGATAAATTTTCAATTTTTTTTACCAAAAACATGATACCGTGAATGAAATCCCAGAGTTTCCCTTCCCTGAATCACAAAATATTTTGAAGGGGCATCTCTAACACGATTACAGGAGCGTCCGTCGAAAGAAAAATCTTTAAATTTTTCATATTCAAAAGCAGCGGCACACAGTTTTATTTATGCACTGCTGTTCTATTTACCTTACAGCAAACTAAGAGAAAATGTTTGGGTGAGTTCACGAATCACAGCATCCTTTTGGAGTGACGAATGAATAAAATATTTTCCTTCCAATGATGGTGCATTAAAAGCTTCAATGGGCATACCTTAGTGGCTACCACGTAGACCTACATAGGTGCAAATCATCAGATAGTTGGCCCAAAAAAGCGGCAGACCCATCACTCAGTTGATGACCGGTCTTGCCAATTCTAATTGGAACGTTGTTAATGTCGAAAAACATTTGTGCGTGACACAGTCATCTAGGTATAATTATCCCGCACGAGCCAGCGTCAAAACATGAATTAAATTTTATTCGGGCAGCCGCTGTAAAGAAGTAACTAATTACGGATTTCTTCCCCGTAGAACAAACAATAGCGCGTAAATGACGCCCTCATCGTAAAATTTTGATTTTGGACTTCTTGCAAATCATCGTTTTCGCGTTAACAAATAGTTTAATGAATTTTACGTTCAAATTTTCGTGTAGAGGAACAATATAGGGATCGTTTTCAATATCAGACCACCAAATCATACATCAATTCGCATGAATTTTATAACAATGGTCGTAAAGCAAGACCAAATTCTATAGAATAGCAAATTTTTTATTCAACAAGACAAATCACGGTTGTATTTCAATATCAGTAAGATAGTTCTGTGCTATTCTGCGCTGCCAAAAACAACATTCAAAAACATTGCGTGAAACTAAGAAAATTCAATTTTATCGCGTTGATCAGAAAGTTACATGAAGTTCGTAGCCAGACTCTGTATTAACGCAATACGAATTGAACAGCTGTGTGGGGAAGTGTGCTGTGAGTAGCTCGACTGCCTTGGTTGAGTAACTTGATTTGAAACTCCTACCGTTTTCTTCCGAGGTTGTACATTCACTTGAGTCTTTGGTGGAGTCGCGTGATCGCTTTGCCCCTCTCGGTTGTTCGTTTTCGAGTTAGAGTTATGAGAGGCAGATGGCTGGAGTTTTTTTAACGAGTTTCCGAGTTGTGGCTAGAAGAGGCTGACAGCTCGAGTTTTTAACGAGTTTTTAAGTTGGGGCTATGAGAGACAGATGGCTCGAGTTTTTAACGAGTTTTCGAGTTGGGGCTATGAGAGGCAGATGGTTGGAATTTTTAGCGAGTTTTCGAGTTGGGGCTAGAAGAGGCTGATGACTGGAGTTTTTAACGAGTTTTCGAGTTGGGGCTATGAGAGGCAGATGGCTAGAGTTTTTAACGAGTTTTCGAGTTGGAGCTATGAGAGGCTCAAGGCTGGAGTTTTTTAAACTAGTTTCCGAGTCGGAAAAAATCTCCCCCTCAGACGCCGATGACATATCCCGGGTCGCCACCCCTGCCCTCGGCTCCTGCCCCCCCCCAACCTGTCCATTTCCCTGTGTCAATGAAAAGGCTCTTTAAATTG
>VOMN01046234.1:0-39977 GCA_014899125.1 Orchestia grillus | reverse complement strand
GGGGACTCCCACCGCAGCCCCAGCTCCTGAGAGGACCCCCACCGCAGCCCCAGCTCCTGAGAGGACCCCCACCGCAGCCCCAGCTCCTGTGGACGGCGGAGTCCCGTCTGGTCGGTGAGGCGTGTGAGGAATGATGCGCTCCCTAGTACGTAATCTTGAGATTGTATGAGAATTTCAATACTTTTTATGAGATCCATTCTCGAGCTAGTGTATATGTTGTACTCGTACATCCCTTACTAAGATATCCTTAAATCGAATGAGAGGTTCATTCGCGTTACCATGTGATCATCCCTGAGAACTGTACAATTTACATCTCAATCGTTTTATGGATTACACCAGCAACATTCTTTGCAAAAGGGGTAGGAGCGAGGTGAAAAATCGCTCAAGAAAATGAGCTTCCACGTAGAAATTTATTCATGTTTAAAACAGAAATATAATTTATATCTAGATGCAGAGTGTTTAAAATATCGATATTAAATATCAACGGTGAAATTACAACACTACTTACCTCTGCTATCAGCCTGAGCTGCTGCAGCTGCTGCGGTGCAGACGTAGACGAGACGTAGCGCTGCAGCTGCAGCTGAGCACGATACACACCACACCATCGTTCACGTCACCACCACACACTGCTCCCACCGCTACACCACCGCTGCTCCCAGCAGCACAGTCCTCTTCTCACTGCCTGCTGTTACTAACATGCACTAGTTCTCTAGTCTAGTCCCTTAGAGCATTGCTCTTAGAGATGACGGAGACCGGTCTAGTCCCTAGCTATCACGGAATTGATTGCACCGCCGAAACTGACGGTAGTGTAAATTTAGCCTGTTTGAGTGAAAACAAAAATGATTAAGCTAACTTAATTATTTGCAAAGATACCATTTTAAACCATTGGAATTGTACATGAAAAACTAAGCCATTCTTGCAGCTCTGAAATGGATACCTAGCTTACAACTTGGAATCTGAATAGCCAAGTGGGACTGACAAGTCCTATTCAGCCAGCCTCCTGCTGGCTTGGCTCAGAGGGATGTTACGTTGGCGGCTCTCGACATTCAGTTCAAAAAGCAGTAGCCGAAAATTTTTCAGGCGATTCGTAACCACATTGATTGATAACTTAAGTTAATAATATTTCTGCCGACAAAAATTCTGTTCCGGTGATTTGTTAGTATTTCTTGATTAAAAAAAATTCGAAGACTGAGGAAACTTGCGAAGTGGATGTGGTAGTACTGATGTTATTTGTATTGCATTTTTCCGTAGTTGCTCGGAAAACATTATTTTAATTTCGGGAAATCTCAAAATTAAATGAGCTATAGTTGTCAGGAATACTGGGAGTTGAAAAATGGTGTACAAGAACACAAAAAAACAAATAAAATCGGACATTCATTAGGGTGGCGAATATATTTTCGATTGTTGAATGTATGCATATGTCAACTTAACTGTAAAAGCACGGGATTGATCGTCATGAAGATTTCAATGGCGTAAAGTTGTAGATGAGAGAAGAATTAAGGCTGTGTTAGATACAGCCGGCACACCCGGAAATATTGGCCGAAATTCATTGTAAGCGATTGTGTGCTGATAAATGAGCAGATGAGTAACCGAACTCATTTATCCCCCCAACTCGTGCGACGGTTCTTCTGAAATTGCATAATGCTCGTAGTTCTTTTTATTGTGAAAACATGCATGAATATCTCAATTTGATCAAATGAAAGAACAATTAAACGAAAATTTTGAATTTGCAGCCGAGGTCGGATGATAGCAAAAGCTCCTTCAATTAGCGCGTGACTAATACTGCGTTAGACGAGTAGTATTTTAATCAGTAATTTTAGTACAACAAAGTCTGAAGAGCTTTTAACAGCGGTTAAGGACTGTATGCAGTTATATACTGTATAACTGTTTGGATAGTTGCGTGGAAGGTTTAGAACGTACGAAAGTTTTTTATTAATCAGAAATACTAATCTTTTAGTTGACAAATCGTTGCCCCTCAAATTGTTCAACTCATATTTCCATTTTGCGGTTCTCAAAGATCTTCTATAATTCAGCTCTTAGGACGAGCGACTTAGTTTTTAATACAGAAATAGAACCGTTGACTCAATTCGTACTCTAGGGAAATTAAACAAATTGAAAAAAAGATTGAAAATTTGAAAAATTTAGCAACTTGAAAAGGGCATAGTTCGAAATGCACTCAAACCCCTCAGTTCAGCTGTTGTATACGAGACATGTTAGCCCAATTGAAGATCAGGTAGACGTGTTTGAAAACGTTTAATTTTTTCACTGATTTTCATACTATAAAGATACTGGAACAACAGTACATTTTGTTCCTTTGCCGGATGAAACAACATTGAGTTAATTTGTTGATGGAGTGATAATCGCGCGTAGAGGAAAGCAGTCTTATTCCTCATGATTAAAAATGCCATCCTATCAGTAAAGTGAGACAATAGTAGTATAATGGCCCAAAGCCGCTTTTTAGGGGCAGGGATTGTCAAACGTTACGCTATCGAACGCATTACAAACCTTGCGCTTTTCTATGGCGAAGTGCGAACACTGCCAAGTTTACATAAGTGCTCATGTTACGTATTCACTAAATGATCACTTTCCACGTAGTCACATGCAGGACTAAATAAACAAATCAATTGCCAACGTGAAAGAGAAAAACCTCTTTAAGACATTGAAAAAATCTGGCAATCAACTCATCGATGCAGTTAAGGACTGTATTGGGATGACGAATTACATATTTATTGGAAAAAATTCAAAAGAGTTTTTCCTTAAGCCCTATGTGTATGCTAAGACAGTTGCTGATTCTTAGGATGTTCATTTTAAACTAGCATCGTATATCTACAGAAAACTCTTAACTCAAGTGTGTACCAACCATTACTGTTCAGCTCATTGCTGCAGCCTCAGTCGTCGTTTGGAGGTGTGTGAGACCAATATGTTGCCAGCGGAATGAGTGTTCACAGTATACATTTGGCATCAAAGCGTCTATTTAACGTGATACAATGGTTATGTACTTCAAAATTATATTATTGTATTTTCTACGGTTCGCCATGAAGCTATAGGGACATGTACAGCCTGCAGCGACAGCTGTGTTGAGCTAAATAGCCTTCATCATTTGTTTAAAAATCCCACAGATGTGTTTAGCTAAATAACGACAGCTGTATTATACTAAATAGCCTTCATCCTTAGTTCACAATTATGACATATTTTCCGTGTAAAAGTCTTGCCATTCTAAGTCCATCTACTGAATCGATGGATTGTCATAATGAGTCAAACTTTCACTTGAAATATAATAAACATAGGCGTAGTATATGACTGTGGGCACACTGACAAGTTCAGAACTATCACGCCACTGAGAAAAGTGTATTTTACGACATTGATGACGAAGCCTTGTGCGCCCTCTTTATGGAAAGCTTGTGACACACTAATGTATCAAAATTTACCGAACGTTCAAATTTCTGTTTGTTTATAAGAATTTATACAACTATGTTGAACACATCAGCATATTAGTTAGCCACTGCATCAATAAAATATGCTCATATTTCAAGTATTTGAATATAACATGCTTCTTCAATCTTCTAATCAGATTGGTTAATCACGCTATCCAATAAAATTTCCCTTTTGCTTTGTTCCTGAGTTAATTTCCTGTTTCCTTGTGAGATAATTTCCCTCTGTCATAAAAACAAGGAAATAATTTGAATGATTGAACTTTGCTTTTTTGGTCAGGTCGATAATTGCTCAAATTTTCATTTTTCAAGATAGTACCAGTCATATTATTATAAACAAATATAAAATAGAAGTAAAGATGCATGGGAATGATGGGTGTTTTCAATAGTTCTGTAATAAACAGAGTTAAAATAAAACAGTTGACCAGAACAAAAATTATGACACATTGTATTTTGATAGCTTGAGCTACTCATGATGAGAAACCAATGTGAATTAGTTCTTTGGACTAGTATTTTTCTTTAAATTTAAAGAACTGTGCTATTGTACAACTCGAAAATAGTTTTTTTCTTTGTGAGGAATGCATTTTGCACATAAAAAATCGTCCTACTTATGTATATGATATTATATGAAGCTCTAAGAATATTAGCAGAAAAATAATAATCTCCTATTGCTTTTGCTGATAAAATATCAATTACAAACACGTATTCTGATCATATCAGCAATATTGTACTTTTTTCATTCTTTTTACGTCCTGTACTAACGTCGAAGGCTTGTTTCTTATCCCATTTAGAGTTATACTCAAAGGACTTTTCGAATCCACATTTTCCAACCCACACGCACTTCAAGGAACATTATGCTTCAATTTCATTGAAATAAACGCGAACAACTTCCGACAGCCGCGAGACGACAAAGCCGAGGTACGGGCCGGACGAGCAAGCCTGGATCTGGCGCTGGCAGCTGCAGCTCTGGCCAGCAGTAGGCGCGGACACCCCAGCGCCTCTTTTGAATGTGTCATGTATGTGATCCTCGATTCCGTATTGAGGATCTAAAAAACTGTAATTAGTAATGCACTGCGCTTAGTTTTATTTAAAAACTGTTTTTGATGCTCTCAGACAAGCGTTCGATTATGAGTTTCGGAGCTAAGCTGATGGAATAGGAAATTTGCTTCACTAAATAGCTGGAGCAAAATAGCTGACGCTCAACGTCACAGCTAAAGTTAGGAAGGTTCAATTTCCAATAAGTTCTCGTGACTGAAGTCGTAAGCGTGCGTAAAAAGCTTCAGCCTGTGACTAAACGAAGGGGAAAGTTTGAGTCGTTGACTTCTAGGTTCATGGTACTCTCATGCAAGTTACCGAAAGGAAAAAAAATCAGACTATCAAAAGAAATATCAAATTTTTGCCGCGTCTTCATACTCATGAAATCACCAGTGAAGCATTTTTTAAAAATCTCAGGTTTATTTGCTTGCACTCACCACTCTGAACTTAACGTCAATCAGTAAAACGTTTTTAAAAAATCTCATATTTTTTGGATTGCACTCATTAATCTGAATTCAAGGTCAGGTCATGGAAAATATGCTTTATCCGCTTTGTCGTCTGAAAATATTCCTCAAAGCAGTTTACTGAGCGAAAAACATAGGAATAACGTAGACTTAATGAGATACAGTTGTTCGTTTTTATCTAAGCTGAGACATTTTGGTTTTCGGCTGACTAATGTTGCCAACGGTAGATTATACGCTTAGAAAATATTGTATCTCGCCGGAATTCCTCGCACATTCTCAAAAGTTAGTCCTACTTATGCTTAATTCTGCACGTGACTTAGCCTACTCAAAATGTGTGGTCGTCAGTGAAAAAGTCTAGGCATAGGGGATAATAGAAATTAAAAAGAGTAAAAAGTTTCAGATAGAGATGGAATAAAGAAGAAGTCGTTCGATTATGCCTTGTCTTATTATAGAATTCGAATGCTACATGTATGAAGCAATGAGAGATAAGTGAAAAAGCTATCGTGAATGTGCTTTTATCTCAAAGACGGTGAAGCACGTAAATTGAGTGAGTTATTTTTCATCAATGATGCAGCGTTAACAGTTGGTTCAAAGAAATCGAGGCAAATGATTAAGATTCGAATAGTGTTCTATATAAATGGGGAAAAAAATATAATAAAGGTAAAGTAATGAAGCCAGTTGTGCGTAAAATGTTGAGGAAGACGCTAGGCTTCAATAAATCAATCATGTTAGAACAGTTAATAAATTTTCACACCGATAATCGCGAACTGCTTTAGACAAAACAGAATATTCCACCCTGGTGAAGTCCATGTAGAAGGAATGGTAGAGTTATGTAAATGACCTGTTTTCGAATGCATGATAGCTAGAAATGTTGTTTAGTCTTATGATCATAATTTTGAAATTTTTCTTAAAAACTCGTAAAATTTGAGAACACTTTTCGAAAACACCTTTTTCATGGAAGAAAATGCAAAAAATCGAAATATTGGCAATACCATGAAAAAATATGGGAATGGAACTCAATTTGATTATGAAATAAAGGGTCATACTAAATTACTTTGACACCCCGTAAATATAAGCTCATTTCAAAGTCAGTCATGCATCTGTCTCAATTACTGTTTGTGACTTACCTTATTTGAGTTCAAGTAGAATTGGTTATACGAACAATTCATTGGAATATTGGCATTCTATAGCTATGGATTCTCTTCTTATAGAAAACTACCATCAATTACAGCGTCAGTTATTTGGCTTGTTCAGGTCAGTGACTACGTGGTTCTGTGGTTGTCTAGGTATACGGATTTGGGGGAAATGCTTTCTAGTCAGCATGTGTCGTACAATATGTAAATTTGTCCTTATGATATTCGAATGAAAGTTTTGCGTGAAGTATGATGATTCCCCAATTAACTTTGTAATCTTCACCTATAAGTTTTCGCGGTGCAATAAAGAATATGATACTGACAAATTAACGATTTAGCTGGCGGATTAATGAGTACCGAAATGTCTACAAGGACAAGCGGAGCTCTCGAGATGCCCTCGTGCAGAGGTGTGCCAGGCTCACATCTCATTTCACTCGCCAACTTTTTACGATTATGGAAATGAAGCAAGCAGAAAAGTCGGAAAACGGCCTTGTTTTATGGTTGGATTAAAAAAAGAGCCGAGATTTCAAACAAGCCATTTTCTTTGACTGTAAAAAGTTCCACTGCAAAGTTTCTGTATGCGAAAAAATAAACCTCAAAATTAAATGAAACTCAATCCAAGTCCTGAAAAACCCTTAATTCGCACAGAGAAAAAATGTTCACTCACTCATCCTCGATTCAGAAAAATTCTGAAGGCCGTTGGTGAGATTGGTACAGCGCAAGACTCTCAGTTCTGAGAGAACTTTCTGGAGACTGCAATTTCTGGGAAGCTGCGTTTGCAGTTTAAGAAAATTGACATTTAGCAAGCACGAGAGCGAGTATTAATTAATTCAAATGCTAAGATTAGTTTTAACTTCATCCTTCATGAAAATGAAATGAAGAGATTGTGTGAGTTAAAAGTTTGGTTTGGTGGCTAAGAGCAGTTCGAAGAAAAGAAAGGACATTTAATCTAATTACAGGAAATTGAAAGCTTCTGAGGGAGGTATTCCTGGAGGGCTATACGATCTCGGTAACTTCAACAGGGCAGTCGCGGGCCTGGACACGGGTATGTGGGATATTTTTCGTCATTAATTTCAGGATTTTGAACTGAACGAAGACGCTGTGACCTATAAGTTCTGACTTTAATTTCCTAATCAAATGTTTAAAATTTAAAATAGTTAATACATAACATTCTCTAGGCTTTAGCTTCAATCTAAACTGAAACCTATGAGATCAACCTGAAATTCATGTTGTAAAATACTCTCTGTATCATACAAAATCCGTTTGCCTGTTGTTTTCGAATTTCGACTGAAAAAACTTTTCAGACAGAAGCCTGTAGCGAAGTAAACTGCTGATGGGGAGCAGAGCATGCAGCTGCGGGGCTGGAGGCACGGAGCACGGCACTCACACTCTAACAGTGACGACGTCCGAGGACAGACTGGAGGCCAGAGGGTAGGACTGGCACGAGCAGTGCGGACGCCCCGCCTAAGAAGTGCCTGAGGGCGGCCGCATGCTGCATCACCATCGCGCCGCCCATGACTCTCCAGCTCAAAACTTCCTTTGATCCGAGTCAATGAAATCAAAATGCTTAATTCTGCATTCGTGTCATCTCACTGATAAATGATGTGTGCGTTGCACAGGTAATCGAGAGTCTTATCGTTAAGAGATTACAGTATTAATCTAACTTTGTCCAAGACTGCACTTGTTGATCTTGTAGTGACATTCAGTCATCATTGTGATAATCAAGTTACTTTCTTAGGTTTTCACGGGAATTGACACAGTAATTCCTTTACGCTACAGTGAAATCAAGAAGTCCTACTTCATACGAACAAACTAAGAGGCAATGAGTGTTAAAATTAGAAGCATGAAATGTAGTTATTCGATTTTATGTACGTATATTGATTCTATCTTGAACTTTGATGACAGAGATTAACCGTAATTCAATTTAAAATATTTCTGACCTAAAATGAGGCTTACAAGCAGAGATTAACTCTCACTTGGAGGAAGCTACCCCTGCAAGAAATCTTGGAGGATACGGTTATTTCTGCGAATGCGGTCTCTGACAACCTAAGAATAAAATAGGACACAAATACGTTTGTAAGTAATTAGTTGAATTACAATCTGAAAATCGTTGTTGAGGGCACCAAAATGTCTGAAATTGTAAAATTCAAAACGATATCGAACACAGTAAGAAAATTTTCCATTTCGAAGAATGCAAAGTGCATCATCATGGTATATCAATTAACTATTCATATCTCGCAAAGGAAGCAATTTATTGTTAGTCGGAAAGTTGTCAGGGAAATTTCAGTAAAATAAAACCGTGGGACACCGAAGCCACAGAAAACCATGCGTATCAGTAATTAACTTTCTATAAAAGCATGTCTTTCTTCAAAAGCGTATCAGTAATTAACTTTCTATAAAAGCACGTCTTTCTTTAAAAGCGTATCAGTAATTAACTTTCTATAAAAGCATGTCTTTCTTTAAAAGCGTATCAGTAATTAATTTTCTATAAAAGCATGCCTTTCAATAAAAGTGTAGCAAAAAATAAACTTTCAATCAAAGGTTGAGTTATGCGAAAATAGAACCTCTTGTCGTGAGTTGAATAAATATTTATCATAGTAATGATTTTCAAATTTCTTCAATTAATATTTTTGATATTTTTATTTCTATGTTTTTCCTAGAGGATAGTAAATGTAATCGCTGGCTATACATTTTGAAATGTTACCTATGCAGTTGAACATAGTATCAGTTTAGGATGCGGAAATTTGAAAAATGATCTTTTTACCTCCTAAATGTGAAATTAGAAAAATGTTAATCCATACGCAAAAATTTTTAATCTAAAAATAAAACAATGGTGCGGAGTTGTTCATAGGAAATCTATTTCAAATGCCTTTAGCGAGTTCATTCCTAGGAAAACAAACCTTATGTACATGAAATAGTAGACATTTAGGGCATGATGACTTTTTAAAAATATTAATCCTAATAAAAAATTAATTTGAATTTCTTCAAACCCGTTTGCTTGAATTAAAACATTTATAGTCGAGAAACGTCGCTGAAACTTACGGAAGATGAAGGAAGAAAAATAGTCTCCACGATATTGGTCAGTAGTCTACGGAAAATACTCCAAATATTTAAGTTACTCTTCAAGTTATTTCAAATCAGAAAGAAATTCAGTACGCTGAATCAGCTAAGAAAGAAGTGCATTTCAGCTGATGAATATAACTTGAGGCTTTTTTATAGCATGGTTTTCGAAACTATAATTCTTGCTTGGAGAACAGCAGTCTTAATTGAACTAGTTTTTGAATTAAATGTATAGGTATTACTTACAACACTTACAGAACAGCCATGAGTTCGATAATCTATTTTATATGTTCGTTAGCCGCTATACTACAGACCATCATAATTTCCTACACCAATTATCTAGTATTTTTATGTTCAGATAATTGAGAAGTAATTCTGAACGACTAAAGTATTATGAAATAGTGTTTTGATATTTACGGTATGTGTTAACTGAAATGTTTCATTGTTGTCTGCAGCAAATATGTGCATTATTGCGAAAAAAAATTAAATATAGCTAAAAAACCAATAAGTATATAATCGAATGACGGGGTAGAAATTTCACTCTACAAAATGTAACATAATATTGCAAATTAAATATTGATTGAGATTCAACAGGAGATAACGATGCATTCTTTGTAACTTAATTGAAAAGACTGTTCAAACACTATTCACACTATGCTACTCGCAAAAATCAATCAAAATTTACAAAAAAACTTCGTTTACTTTGATTTCATTTGATTTTCCAGTTTAGGCGGCACTCACCTACATTTTCTCACTCTTTGGAGGTTCGCCAGCGGACAAAAGCATTTTTAAGTGAGGGAGAAAAATTAAACCTGTACAATAGGATCACCTACGTGATCGTACCGATATAGATTCAATTGCTTGTTAACGAAGACATTACTGTTGGATAATTTTGAAAAGACGTTGTATGATATAATAGTATACATTATAATAATTTCACGAATTGATAGTAAGATAAGCACACTAGATGGTATTACTGTCACCAATAATCTCTTAGAACAATCATAACAAAAACATGTTGAAAGATTCCTTAGCAGTGTCGTAACAATCACTGTTTTACGGTCATCGATGTCATCATATTTGTGTGGTTAAAAAAGGGATCTTGTTCTTGAGCTTTTTGAGAATTTGAAAAATTCCAGGAATATAAGTACATGTTAAATTTGCGATTCTGTTTATGTATGCATACCATTTGAGTTAGGGGAAATCTTAACAAAAAAACGTTATAACTCATAACCGTTCACATAGCACGATTATATTCGTAGCACCAATGTGCTCATTTCTGAAGAAGGGTGATCAAAGGACTCCAGTTGGGCAGTGTTACAATGAGACGGACCCTATTCCGAAGATTCTAAAGAAACGTTCTTCATTATCAGGAAGAACCAAAAATGATGGTTTTGTCTGTGGGAAGACGCGTTCGTTCATCAAAGACGCGTAGTTTTTCACGGGGATGTCACAGGTGAGCTCCTGCCTGTATTAATTCCGGCATTTTTGAGGCGAACTTAGTCGTAACGAACAAAGACTTTTCTGGCCCTCAAATGGGATGCAAGAGAGACCACTCCCATGGAGAAAGTTAAAACTCGAGCTGTACGACTTCAAAAAGCTTGCTATGCTATCTGGCAGTGGTGCTGACAGCAAAGATTTTTTTCACTTAGATATCGTCTTTTGAAAAATCAAAGGATAAAAATTCATAAGCTCTTTTTAGAAGTTGATACTATATTCAGGCCAATAAGGGAAAGAATTTAAAAAAAGGAGGCAAGTTAAATAACGTCCAGAACGTGGGACCATTAAATGCTATACCTTTATGGAACTTGAATATAAAAAAAATTGTTAGATAGATCATGACATTTTTCACTACCTGAAAACGTAGAGGTATTAGAGTTTAAATGTCAATTTCTCAGACGCATTGCCTCACAACGTTGAAAGTGAATCTTTCATTCTAAAAATTTCGAACATAAAACTCTATCATCAGAACTGCAAGGAAACGGAAGTCCGTCATGAAGAAAATATACAACAGGTGTTGAAAACGAAAGAATAAAAAGATAAACTACACTGAGAGAACAAATAATGAGAAGCATGCAGCGATAGAGTTCAAATTCAGAAGATTTGAAAACAGCCCTTTCTAACATTAGGTATGTCCTTGGTATAAATTTACCTAACGGGGAAGTCTTTGGGAATTTTTTTAAATCAAGTGAAGTGTCAACGATAAAAGCATAGTTTTCAGAACTACGGGTCGGAGGAGGAAATCAAACAGGTTTAATATACTCTAAAACAATATATTCTGGAAAATTCAAAAAATATATATTTTACAAGACAGAATTTCATGACCAATTTAGCAAAATAATATTTTTTTCGCCTTTATGTTACGTATCGACTAAGAAGCATCCGTGTTTTTCCTCGAGAACTCATATTGGTTTCAGACGACCCACAGCATGTATTTGTATGCGATTCTTTAGAAATTTTCTGCATCTCGTAGACTTATGTCTCCTACGTCATAATTCAGGTATCAATGCCAAGAGATATTATTCTTTTTCCTAAAAGTGATTCAAGTTAATTTAATTTTTAAGTAACTACGCACGTCCAGAAAGACGAAAATATGTATTTTCTAGAACGGAATGGTATCGTAGATTGTTGGTGAAAAGCAGTTTTTCGCAGAATGTTTATCATATTGGAACAACATTGAAAGTAAAAGGTAAAATACCTTTTTTTTGTTTCAGCTCTTAAAATAACAATATAAGCGAAAGGTTGTGCTACACAACAAATTAGGGAAAGTGAGGGAAATAGAAATAAATGTGTGCTGAATTCAAAACCTAATGAAAAATTTTTACCTTTTCTGTTATAATACCAAAACTCACGAGTTCACGGCAGAGCTCATCGGCAATTTGGTAGAATAAAATTTGAAGATATGCTCCTATACGGTCTATGTTTATAGAATTATTCGTTTTAAAAAACATCAAACAGGTTTTCATGTCAGGACGATCTTTCTTATCTCACAGTCCCTAAGCCTGATGAGGAATTAAGCGGATGAAAAGCTTGGGAATAATGAGTTATTTAGATTACTCAGGTCTCTCAGTGTATTCTGAACAAAATTGTGTAACTTAAAACCATAGAATGAACCAGTTGATGACCCAAAGTGATTCAAAAAGGTTTATAGTTTTACTTTAATTCCTTCTATTGATCGTTATAAATGGGGCGCTTGATACCCTGCCTGGTGAGTTCATTTGTTTCAATCTTGATTTGAACTGAATTCAACTGAAGGTGCTCCGACTATTGAGTTTATTGACTATTACATTTTAGTCCAACTTGATGTGTTAATTATATAAATTTATATGGAAAAATGAAGAAACTAAATAATCAGTTCCTAATGAATGTTTAAGACTTGATCTTATGTTTGTGTCAACGTTTATGGGTGACATAATTCATGCTGCAGTTCTCATTCTTTCATTTGAATTTTCTCACCTTTTATATTCATGCATTACAATATCTTAGTTTTTACGACTATACATCTCATTTCCTCACTTTCAACGACTACACATTCATTCCTTTACTTAACTCGTACTTTTTCATTCATTATTCCTTCGTTACTCCATTCGTTAGCGACTCGCTTCTACTGTCCCGAAAATTTTGAATTTAGGCACTACATATTTGTAACCTTATGGAAAACACAAGAACTTTATATCAAGGTTTACGAAAAACTTTCTGCCCTCAAAACTGCAATGGCAGAATATTTCGTTTTGCAATGGCAGAATTTTGCCAAAGCTCAAAAATACAGCGTTAGCGAAGCAATCCTAGTTAAATGAATCTTATCAGCAGCAAAATGAAGTACTTATATTTTTCTTAAGGTATTTATCATGATTTTAAATTAACGTTCATGTGCCAGTTTAGGTTGTATAGAACCTACTCATCAAATTTATTATCTTCAGTCCATACATTGATGAAAATCTCAAATCACGGCTGATGAAAGAATAAATTCTTTCGTGGCTAAACGCAGTAGTTTTACGAGGCCTAAGCCCACATTTCGCTTGAATTGTGAGTAGATGCAAAAGAATTTTTCGTCATTGACTAACCGTTCTGTTACATTTTTGCTAGCATTGGCTGAGTCAGCTATTGCACGTTAGATCAGTCTTGCTTAAGCTTGTGAAGATCTGCGGGGCACTCACTGCTGTCGACCTGTTGTGCATCAACTGCTGTCGATATACTTATTCGATTGATTATGTTTATTCGAATATTCTTCCGTCTTGGAGAAACAGTTACGAGCTTGTTTTGAGGGAGGTGACGTTGTTAATCTAAATTACATAAGCTGTAGGTGAGCTGTTCGTACCCGACACTATTTTTCCATCTCACGCGAGCCGTTTTCTGCTCGTATTTGAATAAAACTGCGACTCACACAATTAGTCATTGACGCTAAGACACTCTGGAGTTTAATGTCAAATTTTGAACTAAAAAATGAGCCCGAAATATCGGCTTCCCGTACACTGAAATAACTGAGATATTTGCATACTATTTCTAAGGGGTACTGTAGGTGCCGCAATGGGAACCTAATATTTGTGAGGGTTGTAAGAACTGAAAAAACTTAAAAAGAGCAAATTTCAACATTAGAAAGCAAAACTTAAAAAGATGATAGCTGAAATGACTGTGAAGCTTCTTTGAATCTGAAAACAGTATAGCAATAAGTTGATATGAAGCAAAATCACGTACTCTTTAACTAAGCCACTAATCATTAAACAATAAATTTAACTATGAGATCACTAGCTTTAACTTTCAGCACAAATCCAGGAACACTCATAAGGTATTCAGAACAGATCTGTCACGTTTCGTACAAAATTAGTGCAGGGGATCTTAAAACTTAGGAGACATGCGTCAGACATGGCCGATGCAGGGATACAAAATAATGGTGAATAAAAAAAAACCGTTGATGGGGTCGAAAGATTTTGCAAACGAAGAAAGTCTGTGCAGAATTTCAAAACTCGCCTTAACTTTTGTGTACCTTGGAAGATTGTAAGACATGAAGCTTCTATAGCTTTGAGTTTTTTTACATTTTTTGGCTGGATTATGCTTCAAGTATTGCGAGCGTTGATTTCGATGAAGCTTTTATATTTTCTTCTCCAAATATGACTTTTGACTTAGTTCATAGGGAGTTCATACCTTAAATACAACTTCAGCCATGTTTATCAGACGATCCCTGTTCTGCAGTGACACCAGACGGCCTCTTTAAAGATTAAATTTCTCAAATTTACTACTAAATTAGGTTTCACATGAATTGTTGACCTTCTGAAGACTTCTGCTTACTTAAGCAACGCCACTCACCATTAGAGAGGAGTCGCTGGCGAGGCTTCTACACTTCCAGTGCTAGGTTGAATTTCGCCAATAAGGTGATCACTTCAACTCTAAAAATGAATTCGTGCCTTTTGAGACCCAGACCGTTGACTTTGACTCCTAGAGGTTCATCGGTCGAAAGGTCGGCTGCTGAGCCTAAATATTTTATGCCCCTTGTGACTATAAGTACTAATTATTTCGTCTTCTAGAAAATGATTTCGCCTTATTGTCACTGCAATGAATGATGGAAGGAATGAATATATGCTACTCTAATTCAACTGTAGAGAAATCAATTTAAATTTATCTGCCACTATGATATTAGTTTCTTTCAACTCTTCAAAAGAATGATCTCTAACTAGTCTACCTTGAAGAGACAATTATAATTCATTGATCGTTTTACCATCCATCAATAGGTCATCAACTCATTTCTCATACGATCTACAGCTATCGACCTACCGAGCATGGCAGCTGGTATCGACCTGCCTGAACTGTTATAAAACTGGCGATTAAGCCAGCAGTTATTTACCTGAATATTTTTCTGTGATGAAGACTTCTCTTATATGACGTGCTGTACGCTTTCAAAATTTTAAAAATTTGAGCTACTATCAAATTACCGAGCGAACAATTTGCACCCGGCCTGTGCGATGCAGAAATGGTAAGCAGAAGAGGCTATTGATATTTTTAAGTTATTTCCAGTTTGAATTAAATATTTACTTCTGGGCAACATTTACCCAAATTTGTGACTAAAGATTGGTGACCTTATATAAAGAGTGCAAGAGAAACACCTTCCGCTAGTCATAAGTCGCTGCAAATAAAATTTTAATTCTATAAAATTAGAGAAATCGCCAAAAAGGTGCTATTCATTTTAACGGTGGTTATAATTTACAAAAATATAATTTAGTACCAGAACGTAAAATCTTCAGGTTACTAAATTTTGTGCCAACAGTACATGACAATTATATTTTCACTTTTTAACTTTGTTAACAAACTTACAGGAATACATACTGTCCTAGTTTCTTACATCACAGTGAGCCTGATTTTCAACATCGGAGCAGCAAATCTGTGAAGCGATGCTCCCACAACCTGCCTATGTGGCACATTTGTGACCATGAAAATAACGGGGGCGGAGAGTTGTGTTGAAATTCCTAAAACCCATTGTAAGAAATTTAATGAAGGTATTACTGTGTCATGTAATGATTTTTTACGTAGATCGACATCCTCAAACATACTCAAAAATTGTCAACTATTTTTGAAAATTGAAATTAAATATTTTTTATAAATAAGCCAATGATATATATATGTACCTTCAATGAATTTGTATTCAAGACAAACTGTGAAGGGTGTTTTCTTGAAGAATGCTGTTGTTTTAAAACAAATTCATCAACTGTAGAATTTTGTATATAGTACTATGAGAAATAGGTTTTCTTGAAATGCTTTTCAAGTTAATGGTAATCTTGGAAACGAAAAAAAGTTGCAGCTCCGACACTTCCTGAAAATATTTTTAACAAATTATTAGTTACGAAATGCGTTTGTATTTACAATATATTGAATACCTTTACGTTACATAAAAAGTTGATAGAAGCAGTGCACAGCCATGCATCTCATTAAATGAAATAACATTGATTTGCAAAGACCTCACTATCGAGTTTTCTAAACTTGAAATTGATCCCCAGAGGCCCATTAGAACAAGAAGGTAACTCGCAGCCACGCAGTTTGCCAACCCTGATGCGTGTTGCTGGCGAGGGCAATCTGGTGTATTGAAGCAATGACCGAGATTGCGTAGTCTGCCATAATGTTCCGTAATGACAGGCGCTGAGACCGAGGCCTGGACACCAGATGAGTGGGAGCGCTTCTGTAACGCCCTGCTTTACGAGCGTCTCTCATGCGGACATCCAGGCACCACGTCCCTGGACCTGCTGTCGAGCTGCGCCTGCTCCTGACTCCAGGTTTGCACTTACAGTGTGTGCGGACTGCATCAGGCCGTGCAGATATTATTCGCCATGAATTACTCGTCCAATGACCCTTTCCGTTCTAGTGAAATGAATCGCCAAGAATTGTACGAGAGATCGACTGCAGAACAACCTACGTGCAGAGGTTATTGCTGACAACGGTGATGAGTTGCACGGTTTTCTGAGATATGATCTGATTGAGTGAGAATAAATCTTCCATTAATATAAGCTTCGGAGTTCACCTACGATTATTCAGGTTCTTGGGTGAACAAAAACTCTGAATAAAATTGTTCGCAGATCATCACAACTCATTTACTTCGGTAATTTTACCTATTAAGCTTACAATGCAACCAACTTGTGTATGACATTTTTATTTCGCATGATCACATGGTGTAAAATACCCGAATATAGTTGACTCATTTCTGCCTATTAAACAAATATTAGCGTTTTAGGTTTGTATGCACATTTCCAACAGTCGCTCACCGTTCACACATTCAGAAAAAAAACGGGAATCGAGCGGCGGGTTCGGTTTTGTTCACGTGCAACGAGTTTGGTGTCGAGGATAACCACTTTTATCTGAAAAATAAATGCAAAGTAAATGCAAAAATTTTACGAAGACTTCTTAAATATTTTCAAGGGCGGTAGGAGTTGCAACTTTATTCGTTTCCATCAATTTGGAAGGTATGTAAAGAAACCCTATTTTATCACATCGTCATACAATAAATTATGAAGATGATAAATTTGATAATAAAGTACAGCATTCCTAAAGAGAACACGCTTCACAGTTTATCTGGAAAACAAATTCATTGAAATCACATACATCATCCGTTAACATACTCGTATGGGAAATGTTAGAATTTTAATGTTAAAAAATAGCTGACAATTTCTGTGAGTATTCCAGGATGCCGATATTGTAAAAAATCATTTTATGACAACAAAACGCTTTTAATTATTACTTTCTGAAGTTTTTACAGTGATCAGACTTGGAATCTTAGACTAATGAGGATGGTTAAAATTAAAATTGTTCAAATTACTGCAAAAATAAACTACCTCTTTTGTGAAACTAACTCGAATATATTATTATGAATTCGATAACCATATCTCTCCTGAAACTATACATTATAAAAATGTAAGCCCTTCATTAATTGTCTTATAATGTGTTATGCGAATTTCAACACAACTCTCTGCCCCCGTTATTTTCATGGCCACAAATGTGCCACATTGGCAGGTTGTGGGAGCATCGCTTCACAGATTTGCTGCTCCGGCAGCCAAGCGAAGCCTGAGACTCGCAGCAGCGCTCGTCAGGAGCCTCCAGCGACCGCTTCCAACAGGGGAGGCATCCAAGACGTCCTGCATCCACCAGCAGTTGACTGTTGAAAATCAGGCTCACTGTGATGTAAGAAACTAGGAAAGTATGTAGTCCTGTAAGTTTGTTAACACAGTTAAAAAGTGAAAATAAAATTGCCATGTATCGTTGCTACAAAATTTAACCAGCTAGAAATATTATGTTCTGGAACTTATTCATATTTTTGTAAATTATAACCACTGTTGACATGAATTTCACCCTTTTATTAACGATTTTTTTAATTTTATAGAAATAAAATTTTATTCGCAGTGAGTGATGATGAACGGGATGTGCTTTTCTTGTACTCTTTAGATAGGTCTATCAATCTTTAGTCACAAATCTGAGTGAATGCTGCCCAGAAGTAGTTAATTATTTCAAACAGTAACTAATTTAAAAATATCAATAGCCTCTTTTGTTAGCACTTCTGCATCGTACAGGCCAGTAGTACCAATCGCTCGATTGGTAGTTTGATAGTAGCTCAAATGATTAAAATTTTGAAAGCGTATAACAGGTTTTATGAAAAATGGGTCCATCACAGAAAGACATTCAGGTCAACAAATGCTCGTTTAATTGCCAGTTTTATAACAGGTCAGGCAGGTCGATACCAGCTGCTATGCTCGGTAGGTCGATAACAGTAGATCGCATGAGAAATGAGTTATTAGTAGGCCGTCTGAGATGGTCTATTGATGAACAGAAAGTACATCATCGATAATATCTCATTCAAGGATAGCTAGTTAGAGATCATATTTCAGACGAATTAAAAAGTAGTTATACAGGGGCAAATATAAATACATACTCGTATACACTACACATACCAAAACCTAGTGCCTTGCTACTAATATTGTGTAGAACCTCCACAAGCAGGAATAATGAAAGCAATTCTGGGCGGCATTGAATCTACAAGTGTCCTAATGTACACCTGGTCGACTTTAAACCACTCTTGCATCAATTGATCTAGCATTGCGGACACAATAAGCGGACAGTTATTTCAACATCTAACTTGTCGTTCTGGGAAGTCCCACTATTTTTCTATCTTGTTGAAGTCTGGGGACTTAGCTGGCCAATCTAAATACGTGACATATCCTGAATGACTGTCATGCCAAGTAATGTCAGTTTTAGCCCGACTTACGCGGCAGTCGTCATCCTAGAAATGATGAGCTTGGAAAACAATTTACTGGAGCTCGAATAACAATAACAATACTGATTTTCCCGTCCAATGAGCTTATTTTGGCAGCAGATATAAATTAGATTGAATTATCTACAGTTGAAATATAGTGGTATACTCATTACTTTCATTACGCGAGGGAATGACAATATTACGAAACATATTTCAGAAAATAATAACGAAATTTACAACGTATATAACAAATTTAGGCTCAGCAGCCGACCTTATGACCGATGGACCTCTAGTAGCCAGAGTAAATGGTCTGTGTCTCTGAAGACACAAATTCATTTTTAAAGTTGAGGTGAACATTTTGTTGGCGGGATTCACTCAAACACAGGAAGTGTAGAAACACCGTCAGCGACTCCACTCTAATGGTGAGTGGCGGTGCTTGACTATGTAGAAGTGCTCAGAAGTTCAGCAATTTTTTTGAAACTTAAATTTAGAAGTAAATTAAGAAATTTAATGTTAAAAGAGACAGTCCAGTATAAATATAGAACAAGGGTCGTCTGATAAACAGGGCTGAGGTGGTGTTCAAGGTACGAACTCCCTATGAACTAAGTCAAAAGTCTTTTTTGGAGAAAAAGATATAAAAGCTACATTGAAATGAGCCCTTGCAATACTTGAAGCGTAATCCAGCCAAAAGTAGTAGAAAAACTCAAAGCTATGGAAGTTTCATATTTTACAATCATTCAAGGTAAGCAAAAGTTAAGGCAAGTTTTAAAATTCTGAACGGACTTTATTCATTTGCGAAATCTTTCGATTCCAGGAACGGTTTTCTTTATTCACTATTAGTTTGTATCCCTGCATCGGCCATGTCTGACGCATGTCTCCTAAGTTTTAAGGTCCCGTGCAGTAATTTTCTACTTAACGTAAAAAATCTGTTCGAAGTACTGTACCGGTGTTCTTGGATTTGTGCTGTAAGTTAAAGCTGGTAAACTCATAGTTAAATTTACAGTCAAATGGTTAGTGGCTTAGTTAAGAAGGACAGGATTCGATTTATAACAAATTATTGTTTTACTGTTTCTTGTATTCAAAGAAGGACTACAACCATTCCAGTTACCAGTTTATGTAAAAAATGTCTTTCTTGTTTTATAGCTTTTTTATTTTTTTAATATTTTTTTGAGTCCGTAGAATGTTCACAACACATTAGGTTTCCATCGCTGCACCTGCAGGGCACTATAAAGATGGTCTGCAAGCGTTTCACTTATTTCAACGGATTGAAAGCCGATATTTAGTGGCAAATTCTAGCTCAAGTTTAAATATTAGTTAGTGTCCAGAGTGTCAAACTGTCAATAACTAATCAGAGGGAGAATTGTATTGGAAAACAATCAGAAAACAGCTCGCCAGAGGAGGGAAAATTGCGTTGAGTACAAAGTAGGTCGGCAGCAGCTCGATCAAAACGGATAACAACGGCACTTCACACAAAACAAACCTGTAACTTCTTCTACCAGACGGGAGAATAATCATTCGAAAAAAATATTAATGTAGTCAATGCACAACAGACCTGCAGTAGAGAGTCCATGACAGATCTACATAAGTTTATATAAAACTGATCTATTGTGCTATGGCTGGCAAAGGGGTAACAGAACAGTTGGCCAAAGATAAAAGGTTGTCTTGGATCTACTCACAAATCTAGCGAAATGAGCGCTTACTTTTCGTGAGACCACTGCTTTTAGCCATGAAATAATATATTCCAGAGAGAAGGGGGAAAGCCATGATGTGAAATTTTTATTAATGTTTGAACTGGATGTAATAAGTTATATGAGGATGATCTATACGATTAGACAGTTGTGCATGAACGTTGATTTAAAATCCTTGTGAATAACCGAGAGAAAAATGTACGTTCTTCAATGTGCTGCGGACACTATTCATTCAACTAGGATTGCTTCACCAGCGCTGTGTGTGAGGCCTTCTATACCTTGGTCATGGACGAAAATTCTACCATTGAAGCTTTGAGGCTAAGAAAGTTTTCCATAGTCCATGATACAAAGGTCTTGTGGATCTCATAAGATTACAGATATGTAGTGTCTAAATTAAAAATCGTTGGGATAACAGAAGTGGGGAGTTAACGAATGTCGAACGAATGAATGATGAATAAAAAGTGAGCAAAGCTAAGAATTGAGAAGTGTGGTCATAAAAAGTGAGAAAATGGGATGTACGGTCATACGAAGGGGAAGAACCAGATACGTGGCACTGCAAAGGAAAAAAATGAAATGAATAGTCATAAAAAGCAGGAGATTGAGATTCATGAGTAAAAGAGCGAAGAAATGATGTGTATGGCCGTATAAACTAAGGGAATGAAAATCAGGGAATGAGAAATGAAGCATGAAAAAAGTAGGTATGGTTCCCTGAACATGTTAGCAAACATTTGGTAAATCGAAATTAGGGAAATGCTTGGAAAACTTTAAGTTTGTTCAATAAGGCTCGGGTAAATGGGCAGCCATCTCAGTCTATGTGTGTATGACTCGGTATTTTCTCTAACTTCCTGGTGTACTGGCAGAAGCATAACTTCATTTAAGAGCGAATTTTATTTTCTTACTGTAATTGAATAATTCTCCAACAGGCAATCGGCAATTTCCACAATTCTGGTCACTGCTACTTCTATCTTTATTACATGAGGCTTTTCAGAAAAATTAGTTTTACCTTTAATTACCGTCGTACATAGATGAATAAGAGTAACTTCACCTATTTAACAAAACTTTCTATCACTCACTTCTTCCATTACTTGTGTTCAGACTAGGAAATGTAGTCTTTACAAAGCATCCCTAACAATAATTCTTCTCCGACTTTGCTCGCGTCAGAGCACACCCCTCCCCGCGCCCTGAACCGAGGGCGCCTGGAGGTTGCAGTTCATCTTTCAAGTGTGGCTGTGACCGTTGGGCGTAAATTTCTAATTTTGGCTCCCATCAGCTGCGTTAATTAATGTAGAGGTCGTCAGGGGGCGCGACGCAGCTCGCTTCTGTCAAAGAAAGCTTCGAGTTGCTCTCGGAGCGCAGCGTCGGTCACAAATATGCTCCGACGTACGGGCTCTTGCAAAGACTGGAACTCGTGCAACTCCCACACATTCATAGTGAAATTTGGGAGACTAGTATGGGAGGGAGACTCGACGTTTTAGCAGAGTATTTTGTCACGATCGTTGTTTGGAAACAACAGAAATTGAAAAATAGCTCTGAGTGTCAGCTCGCTTTGCATATCATCTAAACAAATACGAACTTGAACGGTAGTTTTTTATTATGTCAAAATTAAATTTCACTCAACTAAGCCTCGAAGTTTTTCGTCGGAGCAATGTTTAGCACTGCCTCCGAAGTGGGTCATCTATGGTATACGCTATCATCTAACCTAACCTAATGTTTTCGAAGCACTATCATGTATGAATACAAATTTTCAAATTTTCGTCAAATTTGTGGTCATCGATCGAATAAGCTAGTTCTGACTAGAAAGAAAATTAATAGGATAACCTAATTTCTGAAGAGAAAATCCTTAATTTTTACATTCACAACGGAGATAGGGGTCGACATGAAATTTTTCCAATATCAAGAGTCGCAGTCAAAGCGTTAAAGTAACGCATTCTGCGCGCGAGTCCGTACAGCCGCTCGTGCGAGGCGCAGGTACGACTAGTACTGTGCTCCGATGATCACGTAGCCGAAATGCCTACCTTAGATACCTTAGAGATATTCGGGCCGTCACGCCCGGGCAACACTAGGGTGCCGCCGCTTCGTTTGGTCGGAATTTTGAAACAAGCTTCACATCATTCCTATAGGCTTTAATAAAGTTTTCGGTAGAGAGTTACTAATATAAGAGAAATTCAATGTAAGGGTGGTTTTAATTAAAAGTGAACAAAGCTTTTGAGTGTAATTAACCTGTGAACTTGAAAAGTATGTCTGCAAATATGCTTTGGAATCTTAAGAAATATTTTTGTAATCGGATGACAAACGTTCAAGTAAATCTATGAATAAAAACGCTAATCAATGTTTTACCAAATATCTAGAGCAAAAAATAATATAGGAGAACTTAATTCGACGATAGTCGAATTAGTAATCATGAAGATCTGCCAACGTCATTCTTCGAACAGTCACTCTTTACCTTACTTTCATACAGAAAAACCTACATTAAATCTAGCCTACTCCCAAGAAAGTGGGTTGTCAACATACAGCTCAACATATAAAAATTATTGGAAGGAAACAGCTCCATGAAGTGGCTGGAGTAGACCATTCTGAGGCGCCAATCTTTACACAGTGACGCAAGGTGAATTTCTGACTAAATAAAAAGATCTGTGATGCTTGAAGCTGGTGCATTAGATGTTTTTAATCTTGAAAATGACTGAATCTAAGACAAATTTCGCACTAAATTTTCCCTATCGCATGCCGCGGTAAGAAGGTGGGATTAATTTGCTGACATTAATAGGGAGAAATGATTTGAGCAACTGAGAGTTAATGAGTAGTCACGACTGCAATAATGCCTTCATGACAGAATTTTTTGAAGAGAAGCGAAATAGAGGTAAATTGTAAGTTCCAAGCTCACTTTCACTGAATCAGAATTCCCTTACAATCTGCTCAGAATATCCTACCTTGTACACACTCTTCTTGCAAGTGTCGTACCGCTCGTTAGAAGAATGAATCTCAGTGTGTGCTGTACAAGTTCGTAGGTACTGGGGAGTGAATGCAAACTTGGCCCTCAACATCCACAAAAGAAGCTCAATGAGAGGTTGTAGACTCGTCAAAATTAACGTCAAAACGATAAAAAGGCGTCGTGGGAAAAAGTGATGGAACATTGCAGTAGTGATTGACGATGATCATGAGTGGGCATGAAGTTCAAAAATCTAAAGTACTCTGCCAAATGTTACTTAGGAAATCATAAATTCAAATCAATTCAAATTGTAAAAGACAAGGTATGCGTGTGACGGTGAAAAATGATTTTTACCTCTGCAGATAAATTGAGAATACGCAACTTCATGGCCACTTGAATTATTTTCTAAATAATATTCAACTGTCCTTAACCAAAACACCCAAGAGGTCTTTATAGAAACTCGCCAAAAAATGTAGACATTAGAAGAAAAGCCTGCGATGAAAAGCCTCGCATCCTGCATTAACAAAGCAGGATGCGAGGCCATGTCAGGGGAAAATCTAAGTTCGAAATTGAATCTAATGAACATGATTTACTCGTGGAGCTTTAGTGCGCTGGTCTGTTGGTAGCGCCTGCGAAGTCGAGCTTCTTCCACGAAGCGGGAGTAGGGGCTGACTTTGACCGTCTTTGCCAACAAGCCATTTCCAAGTAGAAATTTAATTTTCAATTTTTCATTAGATTTTCATAATTTCGTTAAGCATTCAAGCTTGTTGTAAAATTAGTATTCAATATGGTAGGAGTTTGTTACATTTAGGTTTGTACAGCAATAGCAAAGCCAAAAACAGCATTGAATGGCTTTTTGTAATTGAGAGACTATAATTTCAAAAAAATTATGCATGTTCTGAGGCATCTTCTGTTACTTCTTCAGTTTGAATTCTCCTCAAGCGTCATTTTCCAAAAATCAAGAAAGGTTTCTTTAAAGTAAGCAAGGGAGTTCTTTTTGGCCTCCTACATAATTTCTTAGTAAAACTGACGACATTTTGCTATCCTGCTTCGAAACTCAAATGTCTCTCTTTTCTCAGGGTGAAAATTCAACTTGAACAGCTCTGCACAGGGCGCAGAAATGAAGTGCATCTTGAACAATGAATTACTGACTGCTCAATTTATTTTGAAAGGTTAAAAATTATGTTTGTAGATATTAGAGAAATTACCATCTTGACCCTTTGAGTTCCATGGGGATAGCTTAGGCTCATTTTTTTTTGGTCCGTGAAGCTATCAAGTTGAGAATAGATTTGGAAAACTATTTCGCAATATACGCCCAGGATACAAGAGGTAAATGGGTTTCAAGGATTTTAAAGACTTCACGAGACATTATCTATCCATTAGGTAAATATTTTTCCTAGACTCAAAATTTTTAGATTATGACTAAGCGAGAGTTCTCCTGCCTGAGTTGAATGGATTTTGTGAATTACTGCGTTCGATTTGTTCGTATCATTGCCTTTTGAAATAAGTCATGTCTTACTTTACATGAAATAACCTTTCCACCGTTCATAGAATATGGATCAGTTGTCCTGAGCAGTACCCTGATAGAGAACACATACGTTTTAATTTATATTTTCGTCTTATCTTTAAGCACAATTCATAGAATGTATTTATTAAAATAAAATCCCTAACTCAAGTTACAGAGCATGGTGTGAACTGTATTGCAGATTTTTTATTAAAGGCATAAAAAATTCTCAGTGCAGTCCAGTGAGAAGTAACCAGTTTCGTTCATTATTCGTTTGTCCTTATATTTTCCCTTTCAAGATAAAAAATTCCTTTACGTGAATAGCATCCTGATATTCAAAACCATTACCATAAGAAAGTTAACTTTATATCACGGAAAAATATATTTTAAATTCTCTTGATTCTCGTGGACACATTGTAGACCAGCTGTCAATAAAATATTCAAAACATCACGTACGAACTCCAAGAAACAAACACGACACACGAACGAGTGTCAGCCACAGCAACAACGAGTCATGAATTCTACCAGAGTTGCAGATGAAGCCCTGCGACGGAAGGAGAAGGTCTTCATTAGGCGCTAATTGTCTCGCGAATGGACAACAAGTAATGCCAGTAATGGAGTGAATTGCCCAAATGAACGAATGGTTGACACGTTCTCTCGGTGTCTTTAATTGTTTGCTAGCTGTTGGTGCCTGTCCGGGCATCAGAATGAGTTGTCACTGCGCAGGGAGGAGTTCAGCTTGCACGAGTTGCTTGAATTTCTCTGTGGCGAAGATTACTCCAAACAACTAATAATTGTCGAAGCCTAAAAATATACCTTCTGCGGACTCGAAGAAAACCGCGTACGTTTTCAGAGAACTGATTAAAGATAAACTTATAATCGCGGGGTGTCAAAATTTGCAACTGGGTTCCTCACTTTGAATATTTTTTAACTTATGAAATCACCAAAATGGTACGTTAATCTACTGCTTAAGCAGCCCATATGGATTGAGGAATCTAACGGTAAGCAACTTCACTTCGTTAGACAAGCAGGCAGCTTTTCTGTAGTACCGAGAAATTCACATCCGCTGTACCATAACGAAAATAAGTAAACCAACGTAATTTCGGAAAAATTTTATTGTCTGTGTAAGAGTGCTTCTCGAACGACAGCGATTCGCATGTGTTCAACTGTGAAGACGCTTGTAATTCCAGAGCTGAGTGGCCGTTCGGAAGTCAGCCAGACTGAATTGGGGCCTAGTTAAGCGGAAGTTACTTCTGAACTACCTTCCTCGGGTCCATACACGGACCATGATGAGGCCTCGCCGGAAACGAGGGAAAACTGAATTATCGCGTAAGTAAACCGAAATGAATTTTGTGTTATTAAAAAAGTCAGCTGAAGAGACAGAATTTAGTAATAAAGCCACTGACGAGTTTAATTTTCATTGAGTATAAGTCTTCATTTTAAAAGTATCAAATGCAACTGTGAATTTTTAAAACATCGTTTTAAGCTTTGGTCACCTTTCGGCTAATCCCAGCTCTGACTCGATGTGCTACTTAGTTATTCCAATTTTAATTTCTTATGGCGTGCAATGTGCAAAACTATGTGTAAAGTAGTTCTTGATTTTCACTTCAATGTACATATCGCAATAACCTTCATTTGCCTAGAAAATGTTCTAAAATCAACTGCATAAGGAATTCATAAGTTTTAACATCGCGTCTTCAGCTTCTCCGAACTATTGTTTGCCTGTGAAAAACGAAATTCCAACAAGAAGTCAAAGGCCACCTCAAATTTAATGAAGTCTGAAAAGAGACACTAGAGCAAGACTAACCGAAAATAAATGTAATTGAAGAAGACGTACCTTTAGAAGATGCACTCAAGGATCAATCGTTGATTGAGCGGCAGATACTAATGTCAATCCCACATTTTTTTGAATGAGTTCTACCCATAGCATGAAGTCAGTTGATGTTACTGCAGTATGGTAAGTAGCCCACATAAATTGGAGTATTTATTACGGTTCCCGTAAAATTTTCGAGTACAATTTTTTATGTTATCTGTAATTTCACTCGTTCCAAAAAATTTTTTATACGCATGTCAAGTTTTCGACAAACTATCGTTATTTAATGCAAATGTTACGATATAATTAAAAATGAATACGTATTATTTTTAAATTGAGTTAGTCATGTACGAACGAAATTAGACACTCAAATCTTGCTTGGCTTGCGCAGGCTCAGTTGTTGTGAGGCACAAATTTTTTCAGCGCACTTGTATAATTTGCACGAGCTGTTTTATTTCCTCGAGTGCAACACATCAGTGCTCCTCTCGCCAGACTTCCCAGGCCCCACTAAACCCAACTCGAGGCACAATTGTCTCATTCTGAGAAAAACTTCATTCAACTCTATCTCTTCCACTGTTTTTAAGTACTTTTCCCTTTTTTAATCATGAAATCTAAAAGCAATGTGCGAGAAATTTTGTGCATTGAAACGTTCCTGACCTTTTTATTATTGGGAGATTTGAGTTAGTTGATTACAGTATGAATTCATACATCAAAAACTCGTGCAATTTGGTACTTGATCATCATGTTTCGTCTAATAGTTTTCTGAGACAAACAAAGCAACAAAAATTCAATCGGTAGCTGGTATGAAATTATATTATTTATAATACTTAGTTCAAGATAGTTGAGTGCTATGCCTCTACGGGTTGAATTTTTTTATTTAAATAGCGTTGAACGGCATGCCTCAGGTCACGTTGAATGATGGATATGTACTTATGCACTTGAAGACAAGGTTTTAGCAGTCAGATACTTACTTAATTGAAGATGTTATATCGATGTTTGTGCTTATACACCATTGAGCTCTAAATTTGTGCGATAATCGTATGTAATGGTAGGTGAATGCATATGCATTCCACGAGAGTAGAGATGAATGTGTGAGAAGAAATCACATTACCTTTCTTCATGGTTTTTTCCTTCCTTCATGCTCTTATGTACTCTATGATGCCATCTTAAAATTCCCCTACGAATATTTCACTACCCACAAAATTGATGTAGACATTCACTCCTTTTCTGTCATTGATATCCACGATTCGCTATAATTCATCATAATTCTAATACTCTGATTTTTACCGATGCAGTTCTAGTACTGGAGAGTTATTTGTTCGTATAGGAACCACTCTCAGGCAAATGCACGCATGGATCTGAGGTAAGGGATGGCAACAGCCTACCAGCTTGCGGGAAAGTTTTCTCTGAACACCTCGAAAATCATTTTCTGGAGTAACCTAACCTTTTTGAAAGCTGGACCATGCAGCGTCGCCTGTAATCGATTAAAAATTTTGTTCATATAATTTGAGGAACGGCGGAGTATTTTTCTTTAGCTGAAATTTACCAAAAACTCTTTGGCAAAATACCATTTTAGAGTTCCGATCAATTTACAGTTTAACGCTTTAGAAACATAAGTGAAATTATGAGATTGTTTTTTTAGTGCAGGTTTTTGCTCATTTGCAAGGTTGTTTCCACGTTCCTATCACCCTTCATTCGGAAATTAGCAGAATGTTATTGAGCAGTGCTGACATTTAGTCATATGCGAGAATATGATGTTAGATTTACCTTTTGGACAGGAACTTTCAAGTCAACTATTACAAGCTACACTGTCGGACACACTCCCCTGCAAACTGCTATTTTGTACTTCAATGTCACATTCTTTCCTGCACTTGTTCGTACATAACTATGTGTATAATTCCGGACAAGCGTGACTCGTTTGTCTCCTTCAATTGAGTTCATGCTTAAAATTAGAACTGTTCAGTCCTGAGTCTGTTGTACCATAACAGCAAGAGAAATCCACTGTCCAAACGCAAAATAGTATAACAAATCCTAGACACAAGAAGCAACCGTAATTTTACTCATCCTCCCTAAAACAAATGCCAGGAGCTGCTGCTGGAGTGTACTCAATCGTTCGTTACTGAGGTTTGACTCTAACTTCTTCCTAATGCATCCTATCATAGAATGGGTAGGTTCAGAAAAAAATTACACATCTGTTACCATTGCGTTTAATTTTTTAATTACGTAGTCGTGCGCTTAGAAAAATCAATTGTGTTTCCAAGTCTTTGTCTTGAGAAAACGACCTTACACTATCGTTCGATTTATCTAATTTGAGTCACATTCTCGAAAGCAGTCTTTTCCAAATGTGCTCTTCCAGACCCCTTTATTCAGGCATGTAACACTTTTACATTCCTATGCAGCAAGCCAGTAGGAATTTCAATTTTTTCGCTGGTTATTCGTATTCTGAAAATAACAATTTAGACATCTGACACTTTATTCTCATTATTTTGGTTTATTGTCAAGCTCTTGCATAATATGCAAAAATTGTGACTTCTGGCCTTCCAATAGAAACGAAAAATTTCCTTATCCCTTGAGGCCCCTAAGATTTGTCATCCATTCATTGGTACCAACACGACAATTGATTCTTAGGGCGGCAATTATTTCCAATGTTTATCGTGAAGCTTAGATTGAAACCTTGCATTAAACGTCAACCAAGCGATACCGGTAGTCATATGCTCACTATATTGAAACTATTCAAGGAGTTATAGGCCTTACTCAATGCTGTGAATTGGAAAATGTTTGCTAAGAGGTCAATAACTGAGAGTGACATAGACTGGGTAGTGAAAGAATTTGTTCTATTAGTCTTTATATTGTTTCGCAAATGATAAATGTTGCCTTAAAATGAAATTTGATACATGTATAACGAACATTGCCTATGTATACACAAAAGGAAATTGAAAAGTGTTAATTCCAATAGTATTAATAGATCCCCTAGTACAAAAGTATTAACACGTGTATTCGATATTTGATAGCATCGCCTTTGTTTTGCAGAACAGCCTCATGTCTCTTTCCGTAATTTTCGACCTGCTTGATGCATGAACGTTTTGGAATTTTTACCTATTTTTCTTCCCAAACCTTTTTCATCTCTATGATATGTTTCAGATTTCACGTATGCAGTCGCAAATTCAACTTTTTCCATAGTTTTCAATTGGATTGAGATTTGGATGATGACTGAGGCCATACTAAGACGTTAATGCAGTTATTCCTGAGCCATATTTGCGTGTTTATACAGCGTGTTTTTTTGTGATTGTCGTGTTGAAACATGAAATCGCTGACATGTTTTAATAATCTTACACTCTCCAAAATATGTTTTTATAAAATGTTTCCATATTTTGATGCGTTCATTGTTCCTTCAATGCTCCAAGCCCAGAGACGATACACGCTTCCATATCCTCACACTTCCCCCTCCATATTTTACTAGGGTTACGATGTTCTCTGGCTTGTGTTCAGTTCCTGTTCTTCCTTGTACGTGTGGCGAGATCTGCATGTTGTTCGTTCTTTTTACAAGAATGTACATAATATAGGAATTCAAAAAAGTTGATAATTATGATATATTTAATGCCTAACCAACAACGAAAAAATCATGATTGCATTGGCACGATTAGTAAATGACAATGACACTGAATTGACCATGAGCAGGATTTATGAAAGTTGAAATTAATCAATGAATTATGGCAAATTACGCTAGATAAAAACGAGCCAGATCGTCAAGGGTTGAGAGGTAGCTTCAGCCCTCTTATAACATCTGCGAAACTGCCTTCGACTGTGGATGAGGGGAATGACACACCTAATAAATTTAAATACGTCAACTATTTGTAACGATGCGACTGTAAATTAAATTACTAATCACAGAAATACCATATGAAACTCGAATGTACGCGGAGTGAAAAATGAATTAATCATTGGCACAAACAACTTTGATCACTCAGAACTGGTAGTAATCGCTAGCAAAAGCCCGAAGGCATTTAGGGTAAAAAAGGCAAATTGCCAAATAAGAACATTGGACAGTACATTGAAATAAATCAATACATCCTAACTCGCACCTCACTACCCCCACAATCGCATTCTATAATCGGTAACTGTGCCTAATTTTCCCATTGCTCGTGGGATCATAGGAGTATTTTCACACTTTATTCTAACTTCGTTGTACAGCATGTCAAATAACACGGCTCGCGTCAACTACCGAGAATATGTATTGTTAGTCGTCATGATGTTAGTTCGGAGTCGATACTTGATCCTCATTGTCTCCTTCTCCGGTTCCCTGATTTTGTAGTGAATTACTCGCACACTTTCGTTGATGTGCTCTTACCACGCTAATGAGGTTAACTGCTGAATAATGAGATCCGATGCTGGTGCAGCGCTCGGTCAGCAGCGGCAATGAGAACCGCCGATCCGCTCTCGAATCATCGTCCTGCGTCTGTACGGTTGCGTCCCTCGGCGTACCGGTGACTGCTGATTCTTCATATTTTATACATCTCTTAAATGAGGTACTCTGTTGACTTCTTTGTTAACTGCAATGCAGGCGATGTGCGTGTGACTTTCGGTTGTAACGGCTCGATGATGCCAATTATGCCTGACGATATGTTGAGGTGCACGGTAGTTCACGAATATGCTCGTCAATTTTGAGGGTTGAAGACACTCTGGAAAGCACCAAGCTTCTCGGCTGGATGAACATTCGTAGGGTGTCGAAACGGTTGTTGTTAAAAGATGTTGTGGTGGATTGAGCAGCAGTTAACGGCGGAGCAATGTTGTAGAAATCATCTACCGCAGGATTAGGTAATAACAATGAGTTTCGGATCACTCGCTTGTCTGCAACCGCCGCTAGTCTCCCTAGGACAAGATCCAAAAATGTAGCAGTTTTTTCGAGGACAAGCCCTAAAATATCACAGTTATTTCTTAAGGGCAAGTCCCAATAATCGCAGTTGATACCGAGGACAAGTCCCTAATTTGCCACTAAGATACTAACCAGCTACCCGCAAGGGCACACCGGGCCTTGCCCCTCTCTTTGCTGCGCTCAAAACCGAAATCGCGATTCAATTCTGGAGGTCCCAAACTTTCTAAACGCTACGCCCTTTTTCTCTCTTCGCTCAACTACTCTCTGCTTGTCCAAAGATCTACTTCAAGTTACGCTCCAGGTTAACCTTCTAAACCAATCGTGATCCCTTAGTCCGTGAGGCCACTCCCAACACTTGAACAAGTTCTTTTCAGCCTTTCCCGAATAACGTTTTTTCTCTGACAATAAACGCTTGTAACGCATTTCTACCTTTATCCTCATTGAGCCTGTGAATTTTCCAGGGCCCATTAAAGGTTATTCAATACGTCTGCTATTATAAAGTTATTTGGAAAATTCTCCACTATCTAAGTTTTGCTGCAAAAGCAGAATATTTATTTTCCTCAGCTAAATATACAGCGGAATTTCTTGGCCCTGAAGAAAATAAAAGGAACTGTCCCTACCATCACAGAAGATCATAATTATTCGTTTTCTTTCTCCCACAACGATACCCATGTTTCTTGCAAAAACCTCAAATTTTGCTTCATCTAACCAAATTATTTTTTTTAGAACTACTATGACTCTTATTTCTATAAGCGATATTTTTACAAAAACTGAATATGATCCTGCGCGTGTTTTTGCGTTTTAATAACAGAGTTTTTCTAGAAAACATACAGTTAAGGCCTGTAAGATGCAATGATCTTCTAATTGCGTCCTTATTTACTTCAATTTCAGCCCTTTTAGAACATTTAAATTCTGTGAAAAATATAGAATGAAACTATTTTTAGATTTTTCGGGGCTGTAGATCGTTCAGCGTTCGAGCTCAAATCGCGCTGACGATCACGTCTTTGGATTTCCGCTGTGGCGTCACAAATTTTTTGCTTTGAAACAATGACACCAGCTGTGGAATCGAGCAGCGTACGACCTACAGGAACCTTTCGTATTTCTTGGCGACGCCACGCAATCATTTTCCCTTCATCATCCAATAAGTCATCCGGTTAGCCAATAAGTCATCCGTTTAGCCAATAAGTCATCCGTCTAGCCAATAAGTCATCCGATTAGCCAGTAAGTCATCCGTTTAGCCATGTTCAAGTGTATTACACTAAGCAACACCATCACCACGGTCAGCAAAGGATGACAGAGAATCGTGTAATGTTGTGGTAGGTTGTACGTTATTATAATGTCATATCAGTATGAACAAAAACATTGTAAAGTGCTCGTTTACCATAATATTTGCATGTGGTGTTGAATACATTTAGATTGTGTGACTTGATAATATCGATCATAAAACGTGCTTGGTAATGGTGCTTTGTAATTTCATTCAGTGAATAGGCAGACATTGTTCATTAAAATGCATGTACCAAATTTGTACCAACAACTTATCTAATTTGAGGAACAATAAAAATCTAAAGTTCCATGCTATCAACAGTATGAAACATAATCCTATGGGTATGAACTTGAGCACAACAAAACTGATAATACTTAAAACGCTTTCTGCCCCGGGGTAAATTCTCTTACACAACCAATGGTTTGAAAGTATTTATTCTCAGCTGGTAATGCAACTTTGGTAGGTTGGTACCATGTATTTGATGTTGATGTACGCGTCTTTGCCGCCGTGCCGCTCGAGCATTTCAAGAGTTTCTTGGATGAGATCCCCAAGATTCTCCCGCCTCTGCTGGGAGTAATCGATTTCGTCGCCGCAGTTAACTGGAAAATACATAAGATCATGAATCATTTTGACTTAAGCATACGAATAATAATTCCATAAGCATTCCTGTGGTTCATAAATTCTACAATGACCTAAGTGTCATGCACGTTAAAAAATCTTACCCCCTAGGTCAGGTTTATCTTTGAACAAATCCCTTCCTTAGAACGTAAGCCTCTGATTTGAAACCTCTAACGCCACTATATATTTTCTTCGCTGATAAAGTTATGTGAACACGAACGGATGATACCGTGTTCACAACATAACATTCTTCCAAATGTTGAGTTATGTGAACACAAAAAGGAGATAGCAAGACTCTGTCTGCAACCGTGCCTAATGTTAAGGTATGTGAACACAAACAGATAGCTCAGTTCTATTCGCAATGCTGCCTTCCTTCGAGTTATGTGATGACAAATAGCTGGTAAAACGGCTCACGCTACCTAATTTTAAATTATGTAAACACACTCAGGTGACACCGCGGTTCTGTTGGTCGCGCCTCTTAATATCTCGATTACAAGCTTCTGACAAAAGCCCTTTGATTGCAGCTAGGATCTTAAATAACGTTTTTTTTGTTCTTTAGCTACCAATGAGTTTAATCTAATTTCTTTCTGAGGTTTAAAAACTCTATCTTTAAATTATTACATTTTCTGATATGCGACTGCTACGAGCAAATATTTAGTCAGGTGCTATACGTACGTATCTGCAGGAATGTTGATTTCATATTTTTTGGAATTTGGTCACTGAGAAATTGTCTAGTGTTTGATCAGTTACGTCTCTGAATAGTTGGTGAGATTGAGAACTGGTAAAGCGAATGACGCGTTAACCTGTTGCTGACTGGGTAAAGAATTCTCAGTGTGTCTTTGTCAACCATAAACAAAGTGGATAACCAGCATGTCAAATTAAATTTTCGTTATTTAGTGTTTATCGTCTCTGAATGGAGTAGAAACACTAATGATACTTTTACAATCATTCTGAAAGTATAGGTCAAGGTTCTTGTAGCGAGTATTTAATTATAATACACATAAAAATGCAATGCAACCCAGAAAAAATACTTTGTGGACTCAATTTAAATGAACAAATATAAATAATACCTTCGCTCATATTTAAATATAGAGCCAAAACTTAGGGCAAAGAAGGAGTCCCATTGCAGAATAAAAGGAGCCATTCAAATGATGATTTTAATGAATCTACAGAGTGATGTCAGCAGCCTCACACAAACCTTTGCTGATGGCGATACTGCACCAGTGAAAGACTTAAAAGCAGGTCAGATAAAGCTAACTCGTGAATATTATTTCTTCTGTGGGTAAAATATTTCAACTGCTGTTATACATCGCAGGGTTTTCGCGAAATATATTCATATAATCATTCAAAAAGGATTTATATGACTAGCTTGAGAGACTGCACGTATTTGATCTGTATACAAGGTGATATAATACAGTCACAGCTCGAGTTAACCGTAACGTAAACGTTGAATGCTTTGCTTAACTTAAGCGTAGGGGCTGATTTTCTCAGAGTACTGCTAGATTTTCTTCGTACATGGACCTCCAAATTTCTCTACTAGTTTGTAGTACTAAGCAATTTGAAGCGAAGACCACATTCGCTTCCAGAACCAACCATTTTTATGCTGAAAAAGGTTGAGGGTGGGGAGAAGCTGCCTGTAGTAAGGCACAAGGGCTTCCCCAGCGCCGGGGGTCGCCATCAGGAGCTCTTGGATCACCTTGAGTACGGTGCACACCACCCCTGGGATTCGCGTATTCAGAGCACCTGAGAGAGTACGGCACTAGTCATAGCGGGCTGCACTGTTGGCAATCTGAATCTCTTATTAACTGTTATGTTATCACTAACGATGATCTATAACAAGTCATCGGAATTAATGTCATAAAAACTATGAACTGTGATTGAACAGGCACAACTGTGAAGTACTCTCATCGACTATCCAGTGGTGATATGCATGTACATTCATATGTAGGTCACATTAACACAATCACTTCTAACGCACCTTCGTTTCACATTATCACTACAATCCCTTGTCCCTTTAGACGTCGGCGTAAAGCGTTGCTGCAGCACCGAGGCCCGTCTGACCTTTACGGCTCACCTGCATCCTACCGCTAGATTTGCGTGCCCATCTCAGCAACGAGACGATCGATGACCGCCAGCCCAACTTTACACGATGCCTTAACTTTTGTTTACTGAATGAATGGCTTCCCGCGTAGATGTGTGCCAGGGAAAATTGATTAATGGACAGACGCCAAAGTGTTGTTCATTTTGCTGTTAGCCTTCGTCGCAATAAAAAAATATTGTTCATCATTGGGATATACCATTTAACCAGAAACACTAGCTCTCCTTTGTTCACAAACAGATTGTTGTTTCAAAAATGTGCAAAACTCTTTTCCTTAGACATTAATTCAGTACTAGGTTGCGACATAAACTCTACTCTACATAAATTGTTTGAGGTTGAGTTATTTCAACACAAAAATATTGAAGCACTTTGTAATCCATAAAGCTTCTATGGCCATTACTTTCTTATACTAAGGTTTTTATTCAGTATTATTGCCATCAAGTGCCCATATGTTCATATGTACACTGTTCATTAACGATTAACATTTCTTTTTAATTAGTTTTTTGTAGTGAACTTGTCACCGATACTTTATTGCGTAAAATAAAGCAAAAGTTCAATTTTCAATTTCCGATATACTTGAGCTAATTGGAGATGGCTTTTAACTGCAGCTTCAGAAAGATTTAAGTGCGAAACTGGCAATACAAATTTTAATCTATGACACAGAGCTCAAATAATAATCTTGAGAATACATTCTTCTGAAAAACAACTTCTACTACGGATATTTTTAAAGTTATCGAAAGATTGGAGTGTATTTTTGCGAAAGTAAGCAATGAAGTACGTCACGCTCCGTGTACATACGTTTAAACAAGATAAAATCGCGGCAAAAGTTAGATCACTAGTTGCGGGAACATTTTCAGACGGGATTACGGTCAGAAGATGAGCAACAATAGCTAGCGGTTCTCCACCGCCGGCACCTTGCACTCCCTGCAAGTCTTACGTGCCTTCGCCCTTTCAGTGCAGTAGAATAGAATAAACAGATGAGATTTAGTATCATCGAATGAGATTGGTGTTATTCTTTTTGTAACTTGTAATTTGCATCGCTGATCAATCCTCTAAAATTGTTGACGTAATTGCAAGGCCAATGCTTTCAATACCACCAAATCTGGACTTCTGTGAATCACAAAATATGACGAATAATACAGTGGCATTGTTCTAAAACTTATTTGGATCAAGGGCTTCTACTTTAATCATAAGTTTTTCAACGCTTCTTTCTCGTACTGTTTTGGAGAAAATTTTACTACTAAGGGATATGTCCCCCGTGTTTTGGAACTAGATGAGTATTATTTTTACGGAGTCTTGGTGTTTAAAAAAAATGGATAGCTCCCCTACGTGGTCAATGCTGATTCAGTGACGGTATTCAGGGAGTGCTTGCGTCAACACAACGGCAAAGGAAGAGACCCAACCTGTAAATTTTGGGGTTGCTTAGTAAAGCGTCACGTTCACCGCCGCCCCAGTGTATAAGTATGATACTCATGCACTGTCTCATCCGCTCAGTGTACGTGGAAATTCGGAATCGTTTGTGCTTGAATACTAGCCTGTTTCCATTCAATTAACCATTTTTCTGGCTGAATTAGCTTGATGAGCCAGAATTAAAGTAAAACATTGTTATAAGAGATGGTAATATCATATTAAGATATTCAAAGAAGTGAAATCATTGTTATCAATTTATTTTATTCCATGTTACGATATAACTAAATTGAATCTTAAATAAATTCAGAGATAATCATTTAAGAGCAGAACACTGGTCGATAACACAATGTTAAGACTAATAAGTGTTTGTTTCGAGCACGTACGTCTGATAAATTCCAGCAAAAAAATTAGCTTTAGAAATGCGAAAAATTAATTTTAGGGCAGTACACTATGAATATGGATTGGATGACATGATTATCTCCTTCATTAGTCTCTCTGATCTCAAAGAAGTCAGACATCCCGATTACGAATTATCGTAGATGTGCTTTAGGCTTTAGGCAATTCATTGCTGCGACGGTAGTTTTCTGACTTATTTTTCTAGTTTTTCGTCGATTATTTCTGTAAGCGAGAAATTGACTAGTAACTGCTTGAGCGGCAGAAATATTTTAAAAGCGAACCTGACGACAGCGCCACTGCACTGCCACTGCACTGCTGGCCAGTGAACTTTGCAAAATTAACAACGGGGATTTTTACTACGGATGAGCCCTCTGGAGTGATAAAACGTGCTGACTCTCAACACGTTGGACGCCCAGCTTCTAAATTGTAACAGATCAGATAGGAAAAAAACGAGGATAACATTATGAGAGCAGAGAACAACTCACTTTTCATGGGCAGAATCAGCTGTGGTATAAGCGGAACAATTTTGTCTCCGCCGTTGGCTAGCATCTCCCTGACGCCGGCACGGCTGAAAAAGTCGTAAGGATGTCGCGTCTCCCGCAGTCCGTCGAAGAAAAGAGGCAAGTATTGCTGGTAGTCTAACTTGCCGAGGTCCACCTATGCAACCATAGTGGCATAGGATCATCATCCGTATCATAAATAAGCAGATCAGTGCAACGTCAAAACCGGTGTTGCGTTGGTCTTCGTATACATGCTTTAATCAACAAAAGCTACGTAAAACGGCCTGATAGCAGAGGTAACACCAAACCCCACAAATAACTCACACGAGGTAATAAGCGCTTCACTCACAAGGTATGTGTCGTTAAACTTGTAGAATTTAGTAGAAAGTAGAATCAAACGAAATTTATGAATATAATTTTATGATACAAAATTATTTCCGTCAGTTACAGGGTCTCATTACCTTCCACCTGAGGGACTGCCCTCGGTGGTCGTGCTGGAGCGTCACCGGGATGTCGCCTCGCTCGTACATCCTCCTGAAGGTGGAGGGCGGCGAAGGCCTCGGCTCGAACACCCTCAGTCTCTGGCAGCCCAAATGAGAGATGCGAGTGTTGTGATACCGAAAGTGCTCCTTAAGTTTACTGAGTTTAAATTCAGAAACCATCATTGTGTAAGGTTTCTGGGTAGCAGTTTTGCTCAGAACTGTAGTTCTGCATCGAATATTATTTACGTACGAAATTTAATGGAAGAACCACTCGCTGTGAAACATTGTAGTTGATCAAAAACGAATGTCTCACATTGCGAATTTGGAACCAAGCATTATATGTCTGTGGGACTTATTTAGAAACACAACTGAAATGAACTTCTTATGAGCAAGCTTTTGACTATTTAGTAGTGAACGAGTCTCATTTCGTTTCATTACTGAACGTAGTTCACAATCCACGATCTTTTGGTCTGGTAACACGCGTACATTACCAGGCTTCGTAAATCTCAATCTAGATCCATTTATTCAGTAAAGAAACAAAGAGATTTAATTAATTCGTCCGTCCTAACAAGGATCGATCGAGCTGGGGAACTTGAGAGCAGCGGCTATGCAACCAGAGGCTGCTTTCCATAAGTTGAGACATATTTTCTCAACTATGGTATGTTACAACTCATTTCTTAGCTGAAGCTTATAGGTCATATATTCCTATTAGTTTTATCAGTGATATAACTACAAAAATGGGCCACCTTTTAAGCTTAGAAAAAGATGCTTGCAAAACAGACGCACACTATATGTATCTTATATAAGGTACACCAGCTGAAGAATCTATGCCACTGAAAATGAATAACGGATCAAAGGTTATTACTATTTTCGAAATTATTGCAAATGATGATCGCATTAACCAGTCAGGTAGAAGACATGATTATACAGTGTAAAAGGAAAATTTTGAAATGACATAAATCAAGAAAATAATCGCAGCGTGCGGTCGAAACAAGCATACTGCAAGTTGTTAGTTGGTTGCTGTTGGAGAATCAATATAGCTTCTCCAACAGAATCTGGCCGGGTCGTTGTAGCGTCGAAGCTGACCAATGTAGTGTACTCCTTTAAATGTCCCGAGGAAGGTTGCAAACTTCTACCAAACGCACAATACATTGGTACATCGAGGACGACTCTAAGCCGAAGATTGACTTGCCACAGCACTGACTTGACGCGTCAAATGTTGGAAGAAAATACCAGCATTTTTCGGCGCTACAACAATTGAAAAATTATGAATAAAAAATGTCCCTGGACTTTAGTAAACAATGAATAAAAGAAAGTATATTTATATGTATATTTAAGGAGACACGTGACATTTTATTTCATACAGTTGATATTTGCTCTATGCATCACACCTGCTGCAATCGCCTCTCACATTATACGCATCACTGAATGCCAGTAAAAAAGCCGGCAGCCACTTCAAAATGAACGGAACGCACGCACCTTGAGCTGATTAAAACGAATGAAACGCACGCATCTTGGGGCACATCAAAATGAACGAAACGCACGCACCTTGGGGCAC
>VOMN01046232.1:0-19748 GCA_014899125.1 Orchestia grillus | reverse complement strand
TGAGGCAAGCTAGCTAGTGGAGTGGAACTAAGATGGTGCGAACATGCAAAGTAATATTTAAACAGAACATAACGAAGCATATTCACATAAACTGAAGATCAAGTGGCTTTAAGAAATTGATATCACAGGAGCTTCGTTCGCAAACTACAGCTCTCTATAAATAACAATGTTTAAAATCGCTAGGTCCCTTGAGAACGCCCTCCTCGCCGCCTCCGCGCTTACAATGGTTGACTGCGCCGATGGGAAAGGCGAGGTATTCGATGCTCACGATTTGCAAGAGAAGTCGCTAAATCATGTTGAACAAAATTCGATTAAAACTGCTATGATAAACTTGTTTAGAGTTTGATTTCTTATTTTCCTACCGATACGCTCTAACATTCCGGTCGCCGTAATTTTTTAACTGAGCATCTTGAGACTCGCCGCCATAGAGTAAAGTGTGTTCATTCCCCCGAAAGCCTTGTGTAAAAGTTTATTCAAAGAATTTTGAGATACCCTTAATAGATAGAAAGAAATAAAGCTTACAGTAATTTTCTCCAATGAAATGCGAATGAGGAGGATGGTCACTCTATTCCTTTTTTCATTCGTATTTCATGGGGTGGGACCACTTTATTCCTGTTGAATTTACTATTGAACTTCGAAATAAATTTGGACGTAAATCTGTCTGATTTAAAATAAATTATCAAAAAAGAAATTGAACGGTGAACCGTTGGAGAAGTTACGACGTAAATAGGTGAGAGATGACCTCATAGGTTTGATGCTGATTACATTTTTGTTTAAAAATTTATTATTTAGCTAAAAAAATTGGTACTGGAACTTATTGTCATTCTTCGGTCCGGTCCAAAATTATGGAATAAACAAAAAATTTTTAAAAACAAGAGCTCAACTTTCCAAAAGTTTTTACCGAATCTAAAAGTGTGCAGTATTTAAATTTTTAGTAATTTTTCACGTTACCAAAAATGGTATATTAAAGGTATTGAGTTTTTTATTTATGGGTATTTTAAGTTAAGAATCCATCAACTTTTTCATTAAACACAAAAGCGAAACAATAAGAATGTTTTTTTTTAACACTGAGTACTTTACTGGGTCACTCTATTTATCACTGCACATCTAAGCCCTCGAAATTTCACCAGATCCCGACACTCGTCCACTATAATCTTCGTCCATTCCTTTTGCAGTTTCATTCATAAATCTTCCACATTTACTGGATCTCTTTTCGTGACATTTTCTCCTACAGTCTTCCATTAATTTTCTATTAAATTTGTGTCCGGACTCTGAGGAGGCAGGTGACTCTGTTACCAGCTCTGCTTTATAACAGGGCTCATTATCCTGCATAAATACAGGATATCTAATTCCTGAATTCTCCTTTAACACAGCGGCATTGAACAAACCTTTAAATCGTACAAGAAATGACGGGCCCTAGCCTCACATCATGAGGACCACCACCTCTCCCCCCACCCCTCTACCTAACTTCTTTATAAAAGTAAATTTCAAACTTTTACCCATTTTTCATGGTATGTACTACCTGTATGCCATGCCTTCCACATGCGTTAAATTTAGTTTCATCATTGAAAAGTATCTGTCTCCGGGTTCTTTTGTCCACTTGACGCATTTGTATGCAAATACAATCTTGCTTGCCGTGTCCATTTTACTAATGAGCCGCTGTTAGAAACGGTCTCTTGCGAGCTGGGCGTTGCACAACCTCTCTTGCTCTAGTTTTCCTGGGTCTGCCCAGCTTTCTTGTTTTAGTTACCCTACAAGTTGAGCTGTAAAATTTCAGAAATCGACACTGAACACTTTTACGATGATTATTTGCTTTAGTAATTTGTTCAGTTGTACAATTTTTCGATCGCAAATTTACAATTCCTGAATTCACAGTTGTATCCGGTTTCGGACTTTTACCTTAGTTACAAATGCTGCTCTGATTCTACGTGATATTTGTCTTCTATATCTAAATTTCCCAATTTCAAGAAAGCAGGATATTTTAAAAGTTGTATCAATATATTCATCATTGTTTCTCAATTTCGGACAACTTAATGAATTAAAGTTTCATAACTTGTATTATTTCCGGTAACTTGAAAATTTGCTAAAATGAAGCATTATAAGTGTTTACATCAGCAAAAATTACAGGAAAATTTAACTCACGTTTTAAAAATTTTGCAGTTTTAATACTTGTTCCTCAATTTTGGGCGAGACTGTTTGTCTCGAAAGGATTCGTGCCTTGAATATCAGGGACCGACATGCGGATGTTCCCTCAGTTTTGTGTCGGGCTAAGTGTTCCGTTCTCTTTTTAACCCAATGATACTTGGGAATAACTGTTATTCTCTTGAATTCCTCGAGAAACGTCTAGCCATCTTCCTTTTCCAAGGAAAAGTCAGCGAATGACTTCGTACGGCGGGGTCTTCTCTTTCCTTGCACAAGTCAGGTAACGACTTTGTACGGCGGGGCCTTCTCTCTCCTAGCACAAGTCAGCTAATGACTTCTTACAGCAGGGCCTTCTTTCTCTTTGCACAAGTCAGCTAACGACTTCTTAAGGCAGGACTTTCTCTCTCTTTGCACAAGTTAGCTAACGACTTCTTACGGCAGGGCCTTCTCTCTCTTTGCACAAGTCAGCTAACGACTTCGTACGGCAGGGCCTTCTCTCTCTTTGCACAAGTCAGCTAACGACTTCGTANATTCTAGAGCTCTTGGGATTAGATTGTGCCTGCGACCTAATTATTCGAAAATGAATATTGATTTTGTAGCAGTTACCGCTTATCGCATGGTAGAGATTATAACCGATGAGTTTAATGCTGATGAAAGTAATTTTTTCTGTTTCATTTTGAAAAGTTCCATTACCGTTTCCTCACACATTAAACGGGGCCAAATTTTACCGATGTTTGTTCGTAGGCATCGAGGGAAGCACCAATCTCGTTCTCTTTACTCCATTCGCTCCCTAATGTTCGTAAGAACTTGTGCTACGTCAACGAGGAGCGGCCCCAGCTGAGCGGCCCCAGCTGAGCGGCGCACCGACGCTTGACCTCAAGGGTATGCCGGTACCTGCACAGCTCTACCTGTATGCCATTCCGGGGCTTATAATTGGACTTTTTAATTTCTTGTGTGAAAATAGGGTCTTGAGTGTTGTTAGGCCGATGGAAAGCTGCATCGTATTTTCACAGTTACAATGAAATCAACGAGCCGTGTGGATTGCTATGTAATTTCTTCAAGCAAATTTTATAGGAGTGCAAAAAGGAATGTTATTTGTTTGGGTTTTCCGAAAGTTCTGAGTGATTTTAAAATAAATGTTACTTTGTCTGATAAACCTGTAGTACATCTAATGAGATCAAAAATAGAGATTTAGCGTATGTTGACCGGGTACGAGATGAAACGATATCGATATTGTCTCATTTTTTAGATTTATTAATTTTTCTTGATGTTTTACAGAATAAACTATCGACGTTCGTTTACTTATTTGAAAATTATTAATTCTGGTTGTTTATTTTATTTCAGTTTTAAATGGAAACGCTTAGATTTAGCCTAGAACTTGCGCATGTATTCCAAACTCCATGTTTATTCCTACGTCAGAACTGGGAACGAAGTCCTATCACGTGAGAATGGGAGCCAGGAGCGGGCCACGGAATGCCATCTGCCTCATGTCCGCTCGCTCGGAAAATGTCTCGCTTAATTTTACGGAAGATTTTTTCGTTACGGGAATTTTTTATTCTCCTTCCAATGGAGATAATGCGTGTCGCAGATGTTAAAATGCTTGGCTGTCAATATTACGCTCTTAGTATTTCTGGGGTAGTATTACGAGTATTGGTAGTATTCCTGGCTCGGCTTTCCTTGTGTACATATGTGGCTCTTTTTCAATTCAGGGACGTACTCGCTGCATTAAGCCTTTTACGTTTTGAATGTATTCCTTGCGACAAACTAATATTTTCATTGTTTGTTCTTGTTTGTTTAGTCTTGGACTGGTAAGCCTAAACTTGAAGGAGAGACTTTCGTCGTAAACGTGTAGGAAAAACCGGACGGAGTGTGAGAAGCCCGAGTTTACCATTCCATAGTTAAATGAATGTTTGAGTGTAATAACATAAATAGGCTAACTGCAGTAGTTGTGATGAATTAAGGTCCATGATGAATTAAGCTTGAAAAAACATAAAATACAACGTAAAATGCTACTGCCATAATCCTCGAAAGCCAAACGGGTTGCCTAAAGGAAAAAAATATTGAATAAAATTTCCTGCGCCGGTGATAAAATTTACATCTGGCCAGACGATATGCTTCGTCGTAGACGGTCGCTATTATCACTATGACAGAACTCGTGCAGATTCTGTATATGGCACTCTTGAAGAGCTCAGAGCCCACTGCATGCACCAAAATATTCTGGTTAATAATCGTACCATCGGTTCATTTTTCCATTTCAAAGATGTACTTCCGCAAGACAAGGCTTATGGTGCGGGCTCCAGTTGCGTCAATCGGTCCGTGACGACCGACGGTCGTCGTGGAGGAGGGAGTTGAGGTTTTCAAACAATAATTTTCTATTTCATATGAAGCTATGAAGGGTGGATGTACGAAACGTGGTATATATTGTTAGGCTTTAAGTTATTTCAACAATAAAATTGTAAAAGTTTACAATTTTTAGTATATTCTTTCAACTTATTAGAAATATGTGTTATTTTATTGAACGTTTGCATTTAAAAAGAATTATTATTTGTAATTTGTATACACCTGAGGTACATGCTGCTTATGAGATGTCTGCTGCTAACCCGAAAACTCTGATTATGAGGCAAAATATCAAGATAAATTACTAATTTAGATTATTTTTATACTTTTGGTTTATGTATCTCTTTCGTAGTACGGGTTGTTGCGTTGACGTGTCTCTAACGACTTCATGTATCTTTGCTCTGCTTCTTTTCATGTAATAATTATTCAATTCCAAGTCTTTCAGTGTTGAATCGCGATTTCTTCCAGTTTGCTGCTTGATTCTTCGGTATATTCTTTAAATGAAAGCTGCTTCAATTGACGCATCGCGTTGCAGCTCCAGCGCCAACCTCACGTGCGCTGACGGCTGCTGTGACTGTCAAGCAAGAACGCTCGTGGAAATTAGATGTCCAAAACAGAGCTTATAATTAGGCGTTTTGTTATTGAAGTAAGATATGTTGGATACTTCAGTTTGAATTTTTTTTATTGACGCACTAGCACTCTGAAGTATTCACTGGTGGTCCAATTATTTTTTGATGTGAGCCAACATATACCCAGATATGCCTCTGATTCTGTGGGCGCCTGTTGATGGTACGCTCGCATGCAGCAAGTCATGGCGATGATTCCTATAAGTTTTAATTGAAAGAGTTTTTGGTTTAACTTCAGCAATGAACTAATCTGCTCATTCGATAATGCACAAATTGGAGAAAAATTTCTTTGGAACCGAAGGTAACTTTCTGTGAGGTTTTAGAAAATTATATTCGATTGATCAGTGCTCGAGATATGTTGGTTTTTGAGGTGTTGGTTTTTGAGGTTTTAGTTTGTTAATTGAATTGACAGAATTCTCCTGAAACTCAGAACTTTGTTAGCGAGAAGTTTGAATTGAAACTTTCCTTCTTAATTTAATGGTGGATTTTACAAATTATGTCGTCGAAAATAGCTTTGATGGTGATACCAGGAAGGCAAATTTCTTTTATTTTAGTCCATGGATATATTTTCCTAACTGTCCATATGGATATGGTAGAATTCATTGTATTGCTAGCCCGAACCCATGCAAACGTCACTGAAACAAAAACTGATATTCACCATTTTCTGACGGGGCTTTGATGTACGGCTTCTGGTTTTGCTTGGGCGAGGTTTTTCTTAGCAATATCTACTTGATTGATAGGTATCTTCTGTCACCTGAATTACGTCTCGGGCTGCTGTAGAATATTCTCAGTTTGATCGACGACTTTCAATCGCCTGGGGAAAGTCTGGTGCTGACACTTTCAGCGTAGACAGTGAACTCATCATTCGAAACAGTCCAAAACTCGAATTCGATTCACAGTTTCATGATAACATTGCGGATTTTTTACTCTGTTCTCACACATGTCCGTAGGATCTTACGAGTTAGCCCAAATGTAGTAATATTTCATTTTATGTAGTTTTTTTGTCACCTGTCTGGAGAACCTGTTACTTGCGCTTTCAATTGATTTTCAGTAATACTTTAGCTTTTAAAGAATCAGAACTACATACTTTTTTGTCGGAATCTAATTTGTGCACTTCCACATTTGTAAAAATCGACTTGGAATCGCGATTGGAAAATACAACTTTTGAAATAATCCCTGGTGAAGTAAACACGGACTTCCCATAGATAGAGATTTTTAAATGTGCTCTGTTAGGACTGCACATTTGTTGACCTGATCTAATACTGGAAGTAGAGTATTGGTTTACATTGCCTACGAAGGAACGCACACTCTCCTCCGTAGGACAAGGTCTAACAAACTTTCCTCTAAACTTACTAATTGTTTTCCATTTATCATTCGACACAAGAATGTGTGGGCTACGTGTCTTGTCGGTACCTCACGCAGAGAAATGATGAATGAAGTGAAGGGCTGCTGTGCAGGGTGCGGCACAATTATCTCATGGGTTTGAAAGTGTAATAACATCCTTATTGTTTGAAGCAAAAAATTACTCTTTACAGTTAAATTCAACACGTTTTGCCCTTTATGTTTAATTAAAACAAAGTTGCCACAATTTGAATGTGAAAACTGACTTCTTGTAAAAGTCGTTTATTTTGTTCAATGCAGAGCTGCAGTCTCGTGCTGAAGTTCATCACCTAGCGTGGCCTGTACCTTCCTACGGCCCTCACTTTACGGACAGTCGCCTCGTTTGGATCGTCCAAATTGCGTTGTTTTTCTGACGTCTTAATGATGTTCATCGCTCTTCAAAAATCCTCCCAGCATTATGAACAGAAACCCAGTCATTCTATGAGTTATGAAATGCTTCAATCATGAATAAATTTTTATCAGTTCGCAAAACAATGAGCTGTGTGCTGTCTGTCAGACGCTCTAGGAAGATTATTCGTCTAGACAATCTCACCGCTAGTATAGGAGCTGAATGAGGATTGCTTCACCTATTTTTAGAATAAAACTTGAAACCATTTTTCAATAGATGCTGGATCGTCATGTGGCTCTCATTTTCCTCATTTCTCATTTTCTTTCCCTTCTTTCAGGGTTTCTCCTTACTTTGTTTCTTAGGGCATTAATGAGCTTTGTAGTCCTTACCGGGTAAGGGGGTGTGCTTGTACCCGTTGGAAGGTGAGGAGCTCGTTTCGCTGGAGGGCGTAGCGACTTTTAGCACTCCAGACCTGCTCTCAAGTGGCTTGAACATTTTTTGAAGATTTCAGTAGCTGTCTTGCTTCCCTTATGGAGACTCGCAATGAGTTTCTTTTGGTTGTTTATTCTGAATAAAGAACACTTTTTTTAAATAATATTCATAAGGATTTATGTTACACCCTATACCCTGTCAAAATCGGAAAATTTATTTCATTAAGTTTCATTTAGCTTAAGTTTTAAAAAATGTTGTTAACAGAAAAAATAGTCTACACTTGGCGTTGACACATATGAATATATGGTCAAATATCCAACTCGCCCTTGTTTGCAGAATATTTGTGAGCACAAAGAACTTCTGAAAATACAATCATGTGCCGTTTCGACTCTGAGTTGAATGTTTTTTCTTCGGTTTAGAAGAATTGTGTCCCTATAAGAAGTTGCGAGTCGAAGTGTTCAACTTAAAGAGTTCATTTCCAGATTTAATACAGAAGAACTACCCAAATTCTGAATCTAATGTTTTTATCCGTAGGTATTCACTTATTCATGCTGTGTGTCCGCCGTGTTTCACCGAAAAAGTTGCCGTTGGGCTGAGAATTGCTGAAAATTTTCGTGCAAATATCATGTGAAAATCGTGATTGATAAGAGTTGATGGTCTGCCCTCCGCCGTGCCTCAAGATGTGCTGTTAGTGATGATGTTAAACGATAGATGTGAGGTAAACAAGAGTGAAAGCGTGATGGTAGTCTAGCATCATTGAACCGAAAACATTCAATAAATATAACCACAGAAGGTCTTCTGGAGCTGTGTTCGTCACGACTATAAATAAATACATTTTTTTCACCGAATGAGAAAATTTCCATTGTTCCAGCGTTTCCACCTATGCTTTCGAGTACCAAGAAATAATAAAAGTGACATGTGCTTCCTTACGAGAACTGCCGGTGTTAACAGAATTTAGACTACTAGTTTCGATGTTTTTAGTGACAGTATTCCGCGTAAAGTGATTCCAGGGACTGCTGATAGCAAAACCCTTCGGCTGGAGCTAACTGTGATCATCAAATTTTATTCGTTCGATAAATATTTCTGGCCTCTTGGAAATTTTATTTTATCTCCCAGAGACTTTATTTTTTGCTAACTGAATATTAGAGTATCGAAAACACTTGAAATTTTGGAGAAAAAGAAAATATACGTTTCCTGACAAAATTGTAATAGACGTGTGAATTTGTGTTTATTCTCTGAATTCCTGTGTAAGCACAGCTTACCAAGTAAAAGTGATGAAGATCACATTTGAAAAAATCTTGAAAAAATATTTGTAGTGTGTTTATACTACGTTAAACTACCTGTACCTCAGAGAATATTCTACTGAATGGACTTGAGTTTTGCCCCGAAGAGAAGCTCAGCGATTACTAGCCCGTATTTTGTAGGTCAAGAGTATTTAACTGCAGAAAGCAATTGTGACTTAGTATGAAAAAGTACTCTAGACAACGGACGAGGTTTCAAGCTTTAACTACCTAGGTGAATATACTGCCCAGTGTCACAATATTTGGCAAGTGTCACAATATTTGTGTGTGGAGCAGTTGTGCTAGCGTTTGGCCAAGATGTACGGGCTGCTGTGCGAGAACTTGGCCGAGTACATCAAGTTCCAGTATGGGGAGGACAAGTGGGAAGAGATCCGCCACCTCGCCAAGATCGACTACCCCTCCTTCAGCACACACCAGGTCTACAGCGAAAGCCTCGTGCCCAAGTTGGGCAAGAAGGCTGCGCAGGTGAGTTTCTTCTGTTTTCTTAACATTCACGTGCCTTGCGTGTTTTAGACATATCATTTACCCCTAGTAGGTTGCATTTGCATATGGCGTAGTAATGCAGTTAAATTAGAAATGGCTAAAATATAGTAAACCTTCAATAATCCGGACTGGATTAAAATCTGTATTTCGCCAAAATCTCGGCAATTTCTGGACACCGAAAACCTGTCTTAAAATTCCGATACCGCCCGGAATGTATCACAATCTGGAACCTGATGTATGACCGATAAAGCTTGGTGAAAAATGTGAATGGGAAGCAACGTAAATTAGAATAAGATTTGTTTTGTTTTATGTTCATTGAGTGTAGTTTATTTTACCAGCGTTGCTTTATCAATATACATGTATATTTAAACACTTTGCTTAAGTCCAGATTTTCAATAATCCGGGTTGGTTCTCCCCCATAAAGTCAGAAGTTTTAAAGGTTTACTGTAAGGTCATTAGTCATTGAAAATAATGTCTCAAGTATCCCAGATGGTTTGTGCGTGCTGGTGATTATTCGTGTTATCCGAAAATTTCCACGCATTTAAATTTTCTCAAGATAGGGGTGTCTCTATAACCTGTCAACTATATATCTCTTAACTTTTCATTTGCGTTTTTTCATGATCTGGGTGCATTCTACTCTTCCATCGTTCTTTCTAAGTCATATTCCTGTGCTCGGAGTTGCAGCGCGCCCCGTGAACAAATAAACGTCGTGAATATTGTAAGTGTTGGCCAGGAATTAAGTGGGTAAATCCCTGAATTGGGGTAGCAGTCCTCTTATTTGTACGACCTGTCCAAGGTCAAGGGAGGATTATCACATAGATTCATAAGTGCGGGATCGACTCAGTCACTCTTAAGTCTACAAAAATAAATTAGATTGGATGAAATGCAAACATAAAAAATGTCAAATTGAGTATTCTCTACAATTTTAAGTTCTCTTGTTATTGAGTTAACTACTAGGAAGTCGCAGTTCATTTTTTATAACGTATTTTTTCTGTAAAGGTTACCAAGTTAATAATTTCAATAATTTGAGAGGTAAATGTTAAAAACATCAACTGGGCGTATTAATTAATTTCTGTAACTCAGATAATCAATTTAAAAACTTAGTTGATGCTTTTAACATTCATTTTAAAAGGTGGATCTTGGACTACCCTTATTCTAGCAAATTAAATTTCAATTATGTGAATTTACTGTTTTTTTAATTACTGTTCATCATTCAACAGGCTTCTTGTTATTTCTTTTAAGTTAAATTTTTGGAGGTTTCCGGACTTGAGAGATTGTTTTCGAACATTTTATTCTACTTCTTGGATTCTTTCTCACTACTTAGCATATTTTGTAGCGAATAAAAGGATAGAAATCAATTTTTGCCATGTGTGCTGAATACGGTCGATGAAGTGGAACAGCCCAGCCAAGTCCATTATTTGATGGGATTTTTGCAACGTTATCATGAAGTCGCCCTACATTGCTCCTGAAGACGAGTGAAAAGAATATTCTTGAACGATTTTCGTGCTCACGTTTCCGCCACTAATTAGGCGGTCATCACGCTGACACAGCGCAGCATTTCGCCTGTAAATTTCAATTGATATTATAATGCCTGCTGGTGAACGCTTCGCGCTCATTAAGCTTTATCCTTCTGTGTAATTGTTGGAAATACTTTTAATGCTCTCCTAAATTCAATTAGCGCTCCTAATTGAAGCAAGTTAGAGGAGTCCGATTATGTATTTTGTTTCCACGAAAGGTAAACTAGTTTAGCTCTCGGGATTATGAATGTATTTCAATAGTTGATTGAATTTTCTATTATAATATGAATTTTAAAATTGTCTTTAACAAATGTTCCAGTTAGAATCCGTGGTCTCTAAATATTCGTTTCAATTAGATGTTATTCAAATTGAAATCGCCCGATTTAGACGCTTTGCCTCCATACAATTTCCTGTTAAGGTTGAAGTATGAGAAGCTTAAAATGTGCATTTACATTTTCCTTCGAATAAAGAGTATAGTACTTAAACTAATGTTTTATGAAACTCTGGAATGGGTATCTCATACCTACTCAGGTATTTCATACCCCGTAGTTTTCTTCTCCATTTTTTTAGTATAAATTTAGACCAAGAGTTTCTCATGTAACTTTAGATTTAGGGTTACCATTCCAGGCTCAAGATTCAATCATTAGAAGTGAAATAATCATAAATAAATTCCACTTTTTCAGTAAAAGCTGTTGTACTCAATCCTCAGGCAGAAAACCTCTAACAAACTATTTCGAAAATCAATCGGCGTTACAAATAAACGTCGTGAATACGAGTTACAGCTGCGAATATTAGTATATTGATGAACTGAAAATCCTAGAAAATAATACTTTATGAACTTTGAGGATTACCAGTGTTGTAAAAAGCTGCTGCGCGTGAGTAACAAATTCTGCATGCAGCAGTCGGAGCGATGGCTCGTGAGATAGCGCAGGTCCGAGGGACACCGTCGATGTAAAACGTGTGTGCGATAGTGGGCGAAAATTCTCGTGAATCCATTCTTTCTTTCTCAGTGGCACAGCAGCTCGCATTGCTGAAGCATTTCTGTGGTGTTTGTGGTCCTGCAGGAGCTGTGAGCTTTTAGAGTAGTTATTTTGCGCTCGACCAAAGAGAAATGTCTTTGTATGGAACACTTCAATCGAACAAAGGACGCGAGAGGCTCTATCAGACCCTAGCACGGGGAGTGCTGCAAAAGTTCGGAAATTGATTTGACGAGGGAACACTAAATCGGTGGGTCGTCATCCCTCCCCGTGGAGATCACATTAAATGAGTTCACGTTTCACAGAAACTGTTCCTGTATAAAACTGTGTGAACGAATGTGTCGCATTTTGTAAGGGTATGCATCAAAGCAAAACAAGCTTTACGTTCAACACTTTGCCTCCGTAGTGGGTCATATAAGGTACACGCGATCATCTAACCTAACCGAATGTAAACAAAGCACTATCATTTATAAATGTAAATTGTCGAGTTTTCGTCAAATTTGTGTTCATCAATCGAATAAGCTAGTTCTGATTAGAAAAAAAATTAATAGAGTAACCAGATTTGTGAAACCAAAATCTTTCAATTTTCAATTCTCAGCAGAGATATTTGTCGGCATGTAATTTTACCTGCGTGGAGAATCGTAGTCAAAGTGTTAACTTGCTGTTTCTAAGCGTAGGGAATCCGGTGTGGGAACACACCCGTGCGCATAAATTCTGCGTTTTCTACAGTCAATACTAGATGGCTCCTTCTTCTCTTCGTTTTTTTTTGGATTACATTTCATGTGAACAGGAAGCTTTAAACTTAACTAATAATCAATCAATAATCAATCTGGTAGTCCAAGTGAATATCAAATTTACCTAAGGTAGAAAGCTAACTTGCTTGAATGTTCATCGATTTCATCACATACCCGTATATCTGTGCACATGTACTGTAGTAAGAATATTATTCATTCTTTGTTAAGTGTTCTTCTTTGCGCGAACTTAACAACTTTTCTCACATGAGAACAATTTTGTGAGGTCACAAGTGATATTTGCTTCGGATAATCACGCTCCCCAAGTTTCCTGTTAGCTGAGGGCTGCGAGCGGCGAAGGGGAAGCTGTGCCGCGTGTTTGTCCTGTTTGTGCGTCAGCGGTCCCCGTGTTCCCGCCGTCGCTGCCTCCGCAACAGGCGCGCCATGCTCACACTCCGCAGCATGAGTGGAAACTCTCAGCGTCCGCAAATTACATTGACACTCGTACTATTGAGGCTCTCTCACAACGGGGCGCTTCAGCCAAAAATGTTGTGCACGTGAAAAATATCGGGCGGTGCCTCCTATCAAAGCTCGTAAAAAACGAAATAGGCTTAAAGAAATTTCTAACCTTCGGTCGTGAAGAGCAGAAAACTGAAACGCCTTCAAACTCTTCCTAAAAAATAAGAGCACTTCCATGTTCTTCCCTGCGCGTTGTCGGAAGCCGCGTGAACTCTACAATTAAGGACCACTGTTGAGAATTCTTCTATTTTAGTTCAGTCTTGAAATTATTACGACCCGTTTGAAACTAGGGTCACTATGCATAAAAGTGTGTAAAATGTAAACAGCTATTTAGGCAGTATTTCGGCCATTTAAAAGCAAATTTGTCATTTTACGTTTAAGATCTCGGAGCGAAAGATCTTCCTCTTTATAGTGTCTTTGAAAGAGTTTCTTACATTTAACCCGAACTTCCTCTGTGAAATATTAAATTTCTATCTTTGCTAATGGCAGTGTAACTGTGGCCTCGCTTTAACGTTCTTATTTCTATTTGCTAGCGGGATAAAGAGTTTGGTCTTTTGTTGTATATGAAGACTCCGCCACGCGTTCGTCATGAACAGTTGATTTTTACGCTGAAGTTCGTGTGTCGCCGTAGGTGTTTTTCGACGACGTTTATAATGTAGCCTTATTTTTCTCTAACTTGTGCGCACGTGTCAGGTAATAAGTTTTTAATGACATGCTTTGCAGTATCTTATTTCCTACCAACATCCCAATTTGCTTGGCTTCTGAATGTTATCTTTGGCCTGCTAACAAGTTATTTCATAGGGCATTTGGAGCCTGTACATTAGACTTGCGAAACCATTTTTGTGCTAAGATCTACTGGCATTACCCCTGCAGTACGGATCCCATGTGTTCACGTATTGATGACGTCATGGGGTAGGATATTATAGGTATTGCGCGTACGCGGTCGTCGTCTCGAATGTCACTCAAGGAATTACTCGAAATGAAAACTGCTGTTGTTTCCACAGACTAGCATCCAACTCGTGATTAAAGTCAACCACTAGTATTCTGTTTATACTCACGGTAATGCCCGTCTTGTTCATTGTTTAAGCTACTGCATGTTCTAGTAAGTTTTTTTTCTCCGAATCTTCAATTAATATGCCAATTTCCAGACGTGACTCAATTTAACGTATTGGCTGAATGATATGGGTCTGAGTAACGTCTTCACTCCACGTTCCAGAATGGGCTCCAAGATCGTAATGCAAGGGTTAAACTGACTCAGTTGAACATTCTCAAATTTCTTGGACGGCTGTGCGTGTTTCAATAGCCCTGTGATCGCCGAGTACAAAGGTGGCCTTGCCCTTTGTTATCGAGATTTGCATTCGCCTCCGGTCTCAGAATCCGAGGTACAGTTCCACCGCTTATTTTTAGATTTTCCGTGCATTGAAGGGCAGTTGGTGTAGAATTTCTGTGGTAAATTATAGCTCTCTTTTCCCCTAGGTGAAGAGGAGGAAAAAAGAGGGTGCTATATTAGGTTGTCCAGCGTATTTTGGAGTCTTATGCTTCACGGGGATTTTGTTTTTGTTCCCACCGTGAAGGGTAGGAAGGAAAGAGATAACCTAATGGTGCCTCTCCTCACCAGCGTACTCTGCGGAATCAGCGCTCCTCGTTTAACACTCTTTCTGCTCGCCATAGAATTACCCATACAAGTTACAGGAGTCGTTGTGGGTCACGTTTAGTATTGAGGCAGACCTCATCTTTATTTCCTCTACTTCCTTTCCTCACGTTAGGGAGGTCGGTGTTCCATGCAGCGAACTACCTGCACGCGCACCTTTTCTTGCTCGACGTTTTACGTCATCGTTCAATTTTCACTCACATTAAAAGGCTTTGTGAAACTCTAAGATACTTCGAAAAGACATATTTTAGTTCAACTAAAATTGTATTCAATAAAATTTTGTTTTAGCGATCCATGAACTAATGCGAAACTGTGAGAATACATCGAATAAATTAATATTAACAATGATAATAATAATAATAGTTAATACAACAAATATATATTCCAAGCACTGCCTACCATCTTGGCAGCACATCCATATAATAGAAGTGTATAGATGTGCCATTGGTGTGGATTGGAACCATACAGCTTCGCAAAATTCTTTTGCATTTGTTCGGAACTCTGCGGTACTCCAAAAACAAAAGCCCCAGTAATTCTGCTGCCAAATTGATGGCCATCGTCCGGCTCGGTGTTGTGTCCTGCCAGTCAATTTGAAATATTGTATTTGATCTTTCAAATAAAATTCACTCTAGCGAGCACATATTCTCAATTGCTTGTACAATGTTTAAGGGTGCTTGAATGGATTGTTATTATAGAGCATATAGGGACGAGGTGAACAGTTGCTTTTGCCCGTAGAGTTATGTTGTCTGACTCATTGCAGTGGCGTTGCGTGTCGAGAAAAGCACAGGAAAAGGATGCTTCTGGATAGGTGTGCTCCTTTTGACCCTCCCCTAGATCGTATCCTGATGTAGAGGTAAGATCTTGGATGTACCGTAGTCAACCTCTCTGTGCTTATCATTTCGACTTTTCAGGTTCTAAACACGACGGAAGAGGAGTTCTTCTTCGGCATGGGTGCCTACTTCGTGAGCTTCGTGGGTCAGTACGGTTACGACCGTGTGCTGTCGGTGCTTGGCCGACACGTTCGAGACTTCATCATGGGTGGGTTTGCCTCCGTTTAGCTTTTCTTTGACCAGTTTAGACCAGTTTTTTCAAAGGGGTGAATCGAGTCCCATTTCGGTGAGAAACAATGTGGTTGTTGACATGTGTGCAGGAAGTGTGATGACACCTTTTACAAAGAGACTATTGCCAGTGGCATTGGCATTTTTGCCCGCACCCCACATCAGTACCTAGACAGCTTTGCTGCCATGTCAGGGACCGTGTGCAGTCACCCAATATGAAAATACTATTTAAAATACGGTAATGAACCCTCCATTTAACTATTAGCTCAAAATTGTTTTGTCCTGAAATGTAAGTACACTTGCAAAAAACCCTGAGAGTAATGGCACGTCTGTATCGTTAATTGTTTGGGCTACAGTTAACTGCAGTTATACCGCAAATATTTTGCTCAAGTTTTATTTTTGATGAGGTTAATTATGTACTTTTAGTAGATGTAATTCTTATGAATGAAAATTTAATGTCATAATAAATTCATTAGAAAGCCTCAATATATTTCGTCTGAATTCTGTCGTTTCATTTACTGTAATTTCACGAGCGTAAGGTAAGTCAATCATTGGTGGCCCGCTCAGACCAACAATTGTTGGAGGAGCACAAATCTGTTTTAACGAGTGAGGGATTTGTAAGATCGAAGTACTTTGAGTGTAACTTCATTTGCATTGAAATTATTCTGTTTTTTTGTTGAATGGGAGGTAACCAAAGTACAGAGCCTGCTTGAGTAGCAGGATTGCTTCACTGAACTTGAAACCCCGTCTCCAGTCGTACTCTTATATCCGCAGGCTGCTTCTAGTTTCCGTTGATAACAGTGACCAGGATACTTTACGACGACTCCGACTTTCACCCAGGATTTCCAAAAATTAAATTTCTACTAAGAGTTTTTGATGCTCGACTGGACCGAGCTTAACTTTTTCGAAGCCTCTTTGATGAATATAAAAAGATCGTGAAAATACAGGGTGAACAATGAGTAAGGTACCCGTTTTAAAATGTAATGGTTGGTAGGTTGCACTGATATACTGAAGTAATTAAGAATCTCCTTTCATTTTAAATGAACCTGATCTTTTTACTGTTTGTACTTTTATGGCAATCAATTTTTAAAAAGGGATTTTTTTGGATGGGGTACCTTGCTTATTGCCGACCCTGTACTTGTGTTAAGAAAATTGCACGCCATTATGGTTGCTCAGGTGCAAACCTTAGACTGGCGAGCATAAGTCTGGGCACTGGGGTGCGAGCATTTACACCTCTGACAGGAGCACTCATTGGGGGGCCCTGATGGCCGGCTACGCCAAGCAGTGAGGGAGGCCGAACTGCAATATTCGATCTAATGTTACAGCTGATGAATAGAACTTTCCAAAAATTTGTTCCATTTGTGAAGTTATGCAGGCAGTATGTATTTTTTATATATCCTTGCTCATCGTATACATAAAATAAACACAAACCCAGGGAGTCTTTTCTGCAAGTATTGATTTGTCATAGAACCTGATTAAGTTGGTGGTTGCGTACGCGCTGTTGAAAAATGCAGAATGCCTAGGGTAATTTTTCTTGCAAGACCTGCACGCAGCGTGTTGAATTGACTATGGTTTTCATGTTTCAAGGCCTGGACAACCTTCACGAGTACCTCAAGTTCTCCTACCCCCGCATGCGACCGCCGTCTTTCTTCTGCGAATGTGAGAGCAGCACGGGCATGCTGCTGCACTACAGGTCGAAACGGCGCGGCTACGCCCACTACACCATGGGGCAGATCAAGGAGGTGGGTGTGTGGGGCCCACTACACCATGGGGCAGATCAAGGAGGTGGGTGTGTGGGGCCCGCTGCATAATGGAGCTGGTCAAATAGATTTTTTCGTTAGTACAGAGTAAGATATATCGTATATTTTCTTATTGTTTGTCAAAGGAATAATCTTATTTCTGAAAATCATTCTGATACTTTTTCATAGCTTTTAAAAAATATTGGTCTGCGAATGCTCTTCATTGTTTGTTTTCGATTATTGTTTTTGTTGGTTTTTGTACGTCGATTCTGGTTCCTGTTGTTGCTGGAACTAACTACTGTGGCGCCTGAAGAGTCATTCAACTTTTGCCCATATGCGTAAATTTGTATATAATTGATTATAAGGACAAAAGTCTCGGGTTCCATAAGGATGGAAAATTTAATTTCAAATTTTTTCTGAGATTTATATTTATGAAATATTGAACTTTCGAACGTCACGTTGGTCTTCATTTAGAACAAGCGAAATTACCGAAACCAGATTACATTCCAGAACCTATGACCTCAAACCTCGTATTACACGTGCAAACGCACATATTAATTTATATTAGAATTTTTCCTGCTATTGAGAAGTATGGGGCAGGACGTACAAGGACCGGCCCAAGGCATTTTCTCTGCTTGCCTTCGTGTGCAATGGCTCCAACCCTTTCGGGCCCTTGCATCTCTTCCGTGGTGCAGAAGTCACTTGTTCCCAACGCGTTGTATGGCCGAAGGTGCGTGGAGTCGAGCGTACGGCTTTGACAGTTGCCTGTAAATGGGAAGTTTTCTCAATAATTTTTTCATATACTCGTATTCGTATTCTTTTACTGAGGTTTATAAAAGTGCATTTTTGAAAAAGTGTTGGTACTAACAGGAAACAGGTTTTCTCCTAGACAAGTGCTATTCTATTGTTGGAGCCTCTTGAATAGAGAAGAGAAATCCTATTGTTGGAGCCTGCAATGTATACCAGAGCCTCTTGTTGGAGCCCTAATATATTGCAGCCTCTTGAAGACCAAGGACAACTCCTTATTTACAATTCTTCCGTTGGTTTTCTCACTTTTCCTCGTTAGAGTTTTCAAAGCAGGGTTGAGACGAAAAGAAAGATTTCCCAAAGGCGTGCTGCTGTGACGTTTCCAATGTTTCGAATGTCACATGCATTCATTATCAAGAATTGGATCGTTCTAAAGTTTTTGAAACTATAACGGAAGTACAATTATATGCTTTTCAAATATGCAAACAGATAATATTTTATTACTAGTAGACACCCCCAGCCAAAAATGGTGGGACAAATGATTTTAATTTCTAAGATGCCCTCTTATTTACGGGGAATCCGACAAGAAATATTGTTACTTGTAGTACCACTAATACGGACTGCCTTCTCTGACAGTCTCACTGATAAGTTAGAAATACAGACTTGGGAATTTTCTCCTATGTAAATCCTCACGAGCTTAACAAAGAGACGGACGGACCAAGTAAGCAAGCGAGCAACGCTGGGCTAGTGGGATTTACGTTCGAATAGGGAATAAAAGTCGAAGCGGGCGGGCAAAACCGGCACATCGGTGCTTGTTCCCGGGCTGCTCTTGGAGAATTTAGAGCGCATCTCCGGCAGCAAGTCTCGCAGAATCGTTGTATCGCTGGAGGATGGATGTAGTTTCCTCCAGAATTTCACGAGTCAAGCAGCGGATTTAAATCCGATAAAAATTCATGAAGAATACCCAAAAATCAGATCCACGTAAGCCGACCGACCAACCTGGTTGAATTGAAGGTGTTCGCCAAGGAAGAATGGGCTGAGATTCCATTCAAATCTTGCAAGAATTTAGTAATAACTGACAAGAAATGCCGCTCTAGAGCTGTAATTGCAAATCCAGGCGCTACAACTATGTATTGAATAGATGTCTTTCCAGTGTCCAAATACTTTACTCACTACGTATTTTTTTAATTGTACATATACAAATTCTATGTCCCTAACAATTATTCCACTTTGGTTCCTTTGTCATGTTTGTTGGTGTTAATCGGATACTTTGGGTAGATTTCACAGTGATGTGTGTTAAATAAATAATTTAAAATAATTTTTTTTTCTGTCCGAATACTTGTTTCACCTCACTGTATGATTTGAGGCGTAGTTAGGGTTTAACTCTTTTCCGTTTATCTGAATTTCAAAATCCATTTTCATAACGATGGTGTTTGCTTCACCTAACAAGCTGATTGCAACCTCATTGCAGCCTCTTTGCAGCCTCATTGCAGCCTCTTTGCAGCCTCTTTGCAGCCTCTTTGCAGCCTCATTGCAGCCTCATTGCAGCCTCATTGCAGCCTCATTGCAGCCTCTTTGCAGCCTCTTTGCAGCCTCATTCCACGAATAAAAAGTTGCAGATAATTTTCGTAGAAAGCGAAATGCAACTTGATCGCCAAAATAATTTGGTCGGCGGAGAGTTGAAGTCGATGTGAACGTATTTCGTGGACACAGCGTATAGGTGTGACGATGACCTCTGTAATCGTCAGGTGGCGCGGCA